>JAOSLQ010026971.1:0-18491 GCA_025629905.1 Lorius lory | reverse complement strand
CCTGCCCATGGCAGAGGGGTTGGAACTAGATGATCTTAAGGTCCTTTCCAACCCTAACTATTCTATGATTCTATGAATGCTGAGATTCCAAGAAAAGGGTATGGCACCTTATTTGACTGCCAGTAGCCTCAAGTTCCTTTATTCCTTGTCTGGAAAGTAACTGCTAAAAATCACAATTTAAAAGGTTAATTCTACTTCTTGCTATCCAAAGAATTTCATTCCTCCCTACTTAAAATATACATCCCACTCATTCCAGTGGCTTGGTTCTTTCACCTGCATCAAAGAAGTGAGAGCAATATGTAACAGGCATAACCACTGTTCTGCAGGTTCCAGACCAGTGCACTTCAAAATATGGTATTAATAAAAAAAAATATAAATCAGAAATTATGCAGCCTGGAAGCAACTTGTCTGATTACTGCACAGTGATAATTAGAGCTGCTTCAAAGCTACAGGTAGGGCTTGATGTCACCTGCTGCTGTCAGTAAATGGCTGGGTCATTGCCACCCTCCAGCAATCATTGTCCCTCTGCACCAGTCAGCTCCACACAGCCCTATGATAAACAGAGGTGGCACTGATGCACAAGTACCAAAACAGCAATACACAAAAATGTCAGCAGCTGAATAGAGAAGTAGTAGCAAAATCCTGTTCTGGGAGGCAGAAGAAAGGATACTTTTTTTCTAAAGTGCTCCAAACAAGTGCATTTTACAAAGCTTTAAGTGTTTTCATACTTTGCTTTGTGTAAATGTAGCTGAAAATGCTTTTAAGATGATTTTTGCTTTTAAATATCCTGAAAGTCATTTTCAATTTTATAGTGACCATCCCTAATGTCTACAATATACGTATTAAAAATATAGGAATACCAGAACTGAAACTCCTAAAAATGATGATAATACCAAGGTACTTTCATGGCAAGTTCTGCTTAAAAGTTGCCATTTCTGTACAATCTTATTGAAACTAGTATGGTGTTCTACACTCGGAATGATTCATCACTTCATATTTGACTAATTTTCAGTTGTGTATTTGTAGTCTACTGTTATTTATTCAACCTGGATGGCTTAATTAAAAACTCATTTTTAATTCAGCACTATTTAAAACTACTTATTCATGTCATTAATTACAAGAAGAAAACGATATGGCAAAGACAAGGATCCAATTATAGCAGGCTGTTAGGCTGCAATTCACAAACATAGCAGCAATCTAAGTAATTCCAAGAATTTTAGAAAACCTGAAAGACAATTTTTCTTCCAACAAGAATGAAGCATGAAAATTTGGCTTTCAAACCATTTTTTTTGGAGTCCACCAATACTGACAGCTCTTATCAGCTGCAGGGTCTTATGGCTTAAGTAATATGCAGTAGCACTTGCTTAGTCTTTCATTCACTTAAATGAACAGGGGAAGTTTAGGTTAAATATAACGAAGAAGTTCTTTACTGTGAGGGTGGTGAGGTACTGGAACGGGTTGCCCAAGGAAGTTGTAAATGTTCCATCCCTGGCAGTGTTCAAGGGCAGGTTGGACAGAGCCTTGGGTGACATGGTTTAGTGTGAGCTGTCCCTGCCCGTGGCAGCGGGGTTGGAACTAGATGATCTTAAGGTCCTTTCCAACCCTAACTATTATGTGATTCTATCTTATGAAGGAAAAGAAATGTAGCCATTACTCAGAAGTGTGGATGAACCATGCATTTACATGTTGCCACAGTGACATCTTCCATTTTGGTCAGCAAACAAGAAATGAGAGGAAAAGCAACGGCTTGACAAATTAAAAAAGCATATGAAGCAGGATAGAGGTAGAAATAAATCATCAGATCCCAGCTTCCAGGCTACAAGCCTTGAAGCACTACAGTAAACCAGCAAGCCCCCCCTTGGTTTCTAGCGTTTTCAGAAGTCTTAAAAACACTCATGCAAGGTTCCTGAGCTTTTCTTGAAAAGATAGCAAAAGAACTTTCCTTCTCCTCAAGAGAAGCTTAAATGCTCAGATTGCCCCAGATGAAACCTTTAGATAAATGTGATACTTTTTAGTTTTTATTGAATCGCATGGCTTCAGAGCAAGGTGTATTTGTTAAACAGGACTCTGAGACCATGGGAAATTCACCTGTCTACTGAAAAATCAAATCATGTTATGGCATCTCAGTCAACATGGCTCTGTTTCAGTAAGCTATGAATTTTGCTTTCCTAATGGGAGTGTTTGCTGCCCAAAGGAAGTCTTTTCAGTAAGGAAAGTGCACATACAGACAACAAAAGGCCCAATTAGTCAAGGTTTAACAAGTCAAATGGGGGATGGGAAACCATACATATCTTCCCTCTTGTTCCTGTTTTCTAACTCTACTCCAGACTACTGGTGGTAATTTACTCTAGGGTACTATAAAATAGCTTATCAAAGACATTTAATCATATACACATGGACTAGTTACTTTCTGATTGAGCTAAATCAATATGCATATCCTTACAGAAGGACCATGGAAGGGAGTTTCTTGTGATCTCAGATTCCTGTGGTGCCTGTTTGAACCCATCAGGCTGAATTATCTCTATGTAAGCATACTGAACAACTTGGTATTTGAAGACTGGTGAAAGAGTTGGACAAAGCCCTTTCATCCAGCCCATTAGTTCCTGGCACACACTGAATAGGAGTGTGGATCTCACAATGAGTAACAAGCATGGATTTATAGGATCAGCAATCAGCTGAGTATTCCAAGAATGTATGCCGCAGAGTAGTGTTAATAAACATTATTATGGCAAGCCAATTTGAAGGTTCACAGAGGCTGCAGAAAATTAATAAAATATTTGTCTACTGTCTGGAAGCAAGGAACAAACTAATACCAGTCACTAACACTGAAAGTTCAAAACATACGCTACCCCGGTCAGGCTAGTGAAAGAACCCAAGATCAGTAAAGTTCCACTTCTGTGATTCCCCAAAAATGGATTATGTTTCTTTACAAAGGACAGCCTTAAACCAAAATTCAAGCCAAGCACTCTGTCATATGGAATTGGAATAGGTTAAGGAAAAAATTAGCTGTCAGTAGTATTTAAAATTCTGCCAACAGTCAAGAGAAAAAAACAGGACCAACAGGCATGCAAGTTACAGGCCAATCTAAAGAAAAATCCTGGCTCTAGAAGCATTTTTAAGCAACAGAGGAGGAAAAAAGGATTATGTATAGAGAAGTGTTTAAAGATAAGGCAAATGAAAACAGAAAGCTAAATTATTGTCCTCATCCACAGGAAATCCATGTCAGACCCAAAAACAGAAGCTGAAATTCTTGTTTTCCCTCCAGCCTTTTGCTCTAAGGAGATATAATTTTTTAAAACAGATTGCTTTATGAATTGGACCCAATTTTACTATCCAGTATGTCCTATAGAAGTGGTTTATTAAACTAAAACACCTTAAAAGCTAGTAGGGTCATATGATTTCCAGTAAGTTTCAGCATATTTCTTGTACTTAAATATACAATAATCATTACATTACATAGTAAAATAGTAGGGACTTCAACATACTGCATTTAATGAAACACACATACATATTCCACACTAAAATTTTTGTTATAAGTAAAATAGGAACTACCTACATTATTAAAGTTCACTGAACACTGTTTCCCATTACTTACAAAATTACTAAACTAACTGTTCTGGTTAAAAGCTTCCAGACTCATTTTCTGCCTCAGACTGATTTTTTGCTTTAGTTTAATGGAAGGGAAAATGTAAGGTTTCAGCCAAAATGGTTCAATCGTTACTAAAAATTAGAGCAAAAGAAAATGAAACTTATTTTTCTTTAAGAACAGCCTACTTACCTTTTTCTAAGAAATAGAGAATATTCTTATGCTTAGGAGCAGCAATTCTGACACAGAAAAAAAAAAGGCAGCTATTTACATTCATCATTTATTCACCCTCTAAAGATCCACCCAGTTTGGCCAGATTATAGCCAGTTGAAAATCCCCCGTTAACAGAAGCTTAAAAGAGATTTGATTCATTTTACCAAATCACTTTCTTAAATAATCACTCCCCACTAGATATTTTGCAGGTGAGGGCACACAAATGCACTACTGCTGATGGATTAAGCTTTATTCACCTCACCTGAAAGCTTTGGATCTTTGACAACCACAGTTTTTGCACCTCAGAATCTGACTTGGTTAAACCTGATGTAAGTAGAGAAGAATGAAAACTGTGTCAAAGGGGTGAAGGCAGGGATTGAGACTAAAGAGGAAAGCAACACCTGGATATTAGCATGTCAATTTAGAAACTAATCAGACCAGGAATGGCTCAGTAAAGAAGCTCTGATTGAGACAGAGAAGACTGGGAATGGTAGCTGTGGGAGAAAATTAAATGAGTTGAAGATGGATGAAGGGAAGTTGGAATTTACTTGATAAATAAACTGAGGCATAGTAGTAATTCCCATGTGCTCAGTAAATACTAATTCAAACTGTAACAGGTACAGATAAAGTCCCTCAGAATAAGGGAGGAAATAGAAAGCCTATTTTAAAAGAAAACAGCAAAGTCTTGAATTGTTTAGGCTACCAAAAAGTTATTTTAAGGGATATGTCTGTAAATATTTTGCTACTAAGAGCTATTAAAGGTATAGGACAAATTGAAACCTGAGTGTATATACCAGCTACAAATAAATGTAGGCTATAAATTATTCATCAACTGTTGGAAAGAAGAAATCCTGAAACAGCCTTTCAAGTGGATTACATAGGATAAAAAGCAAAGTATATTTAACATGAGGTTTTGATAACGAGATTGGCATAAGTGACTCTGACAGTCACTGTTTTAAGAGAAAAAAATAGTGAAGTGTATCAGAGTGCACAGGAATAATACTAAAAAGCAGCAGAAAAGAGGACAGGTAAAGGTGGAGTTGTTAGGGATTTTGGCATGGCAGAGGTCAGTTATATGCTACTAATTGCAGTCTAAAAAAACTGTATTTACTTTGTGAAGCCAGAGAATGGTAGCAGGAGTCAGAGAATAGCAACGTCAATGCTCATAACCTCTGGAGAAAGGAATGTGGTATGCAGAAATTGAAGAGTTTTTAAGCAGGTACTCTGAAATGAGAAAGTCTAGATTTCCCTGCTGGATTATACTGGATGCAGAGCTGGGCATCTTCCTCCAGAATTAAGATATAAAGGCAAAGTAGAAGGAAAACTGAGATAGCAGTTGCATATGATGCTAAGGAATCTTCAGAATTTGTCTGGGCAATTTCTAGGGGAAAGACAAATAACTGTGAAGAGCCTTCAGGATGGTGATAAGGCATTTGTGTTTAGTGAAAGAGGATAGGTGAGACCAGCAAAAGGTTGAAAGTGAAAAGGAAAAAGAGGCCGAATTACACATCTATGCTTTCTTTTAAAGTCATAAGAACTGCTGTTTCAAAACCCCACTCAGCCTTCAGGAAATACTAAACACCTTTCCTTGACTGTACAAACAGAGCTCAGAAGATCTGCGTGTATATCTACAATTTTATTAAGAGGAAAGAATCACAGAACTGATTTGTGAAAATGCATATATGGATAAACATTACGTGTGTATAACATAAAGCAAAACTTAAAAGCTCTTTTCAGCTGTCATCTGTTGCCCGAGAACTCTCATTAGTTAGCCTGGTGGGCTTCTCCAAAGTCAATTATTCCTTTCACAGCCCTTGATACTGCCTTCCTGCTCTGCTGCTCTTCCTTCATGGTTTGGTCACAGGTGTTAGTGGAATCCCTCATTTTCTAGTGCGAATGCCCACCTGCAACTTCTAGCAACATTGCTCTCTGTTCAGATTTGAGCTGCTACATGGCACGTGCTGTTTGTGTTTCTTAAAAACTGTGTCACCATCCTGCTACCCTTTTGCTTCCCTAGTTCAGTCCCAGGTCAATACCATATGCCCCAGCTATTGTGTCACCTGAATGATGGATATTGCCAGCGCAAGTGTGCTGCACACAGTTGCTTTTACAAGCACACTGAGAGGCAATAGACAGGTTTGTTGCATGACTACAGTGCATTCAGCACAACAGTGTGCCTGTGGCTACTTTTGGGTCCAGGTGACTATCAGGACACAATGCCCAGGACTGCCTCAAACAGTCCTTGTCCTTCTGTTCTTGGTTTTTACTACACCAGAGCACCCTAGCTCACTTCTATGGTCCTAAAAAGAGAGAAGTTAGCTTCTTGGGTACTCTTTCTGGGGAAACTTGCTCTGAGTTTTTCTCAGCACAGGTTCTGGAAAGAATGATTTGTTCCTCTTTTGTTTCATTTTTGGAAGCCTTTCTCAGGAGGAATTTCTGTATCAAAGATTGTTTTTCTTCGGGTAGAAGCAGGCTGTGTTGTAATGCAAATTCAAGTCTACACTGCACAATGTTTTTCAAAACACTAGAAATTAAAACCAAAACAAAACAAAAAAACACAAAACAAAACAAAACAAAAAAAACAAAACAAAACAAAAAAAAACCAAAACAAAACAAACAAACCAAGAAAAAAAAACCAAACAACAACAACAAAAAAAAAACACAAAAAAACCCACAAAAAAACCCAAAACTACAAAACCAAACAATGCCAAACAAAATCCATGTGCCTCGCTGTCAGTACAAATCAAAATCATGTAGTCTCACAGTTATGATTTGGCCATCAGGTTCATGTGCAGTATGAGATCCAGAAGGAGAGAAAAAACTCACAATACCTTTCTTAAACCTTACAAATCTTAAAACACTGTACTATTCCCATATCAGGGGCTCAACTCTCTGGGGAGTCAGAAATGAGGAGAAAGGCCATGGTGATGGTTCATAGGTGCTCGTACCCTGAGAAGAGCTGTTTTCTGCCTTTGTCGCACTTATTTTATATTTACTTTTAGACAGGCAGGGGTAAGTGTGATAGTTTACATCCTGCCTAATCAGGAACCTCTTTCTGCAGGTACAGCAAGTACTTAGACTGTGTAAGAGTATTTTCTCTCTTATCTTTACATTTTTAATCATTAGCAATCAGCATCAGTATGTCATTAACAATTCAGTTAATATGCATATTCAGTTTTCCCAAGTGTTTGGTTGTGATTAGATAGTATCTTGAGCTTTTTTGTCTACACATTTTTTTGATCCAGATGATTGTGTCCCATGACCCATCCTAGGTCTTCAGCAGTATTTCTCATGGGGGCTGCTCTGAATAGTGTATCTTCATGGATCCTTCATGAAAACTGGCTGGAGAACCATACAGCAGGCAGAATAAAGGAATTTGGATCTGATTACAACTCATGTGGGTGGCCGATTTTCTAGGGAAAGCCAAGTCTAAATCCCAGAACTGAACAAGATCAGGCTTTAGGCAATTACAGATTTGGCCATTGCACAGTCTCTCAGAATCAGTTGGAAAGCTGTTGAGCTTTGCCTGAATTCTTCCCTTGCACTCTAGAAAGATTTCTCAGCATTTAAATACCATATATAAATTTAACCAGAAGCACAGGCAAAGAGACCCTGCAAGTGTAGCTACAGAGACCTCCAGTGTGAAAGCTCAATTTACAATCTCTAATAATGAATTCTTGCTTAATAAACAGCTTATGGAAGGGATCAGACAGAGGCAGCCCAAGAACTACTCTGAATATTGGCAAGTTCACAGCACACTAAATGTTAAGTCAAAGGAAACACAACAATGTTATCTAAAACACACAAAGGGCATGAACTGATATGGATAATGGCAAATAGACTATATAAATAATCTTAAGAAGATGTTATTAAAAGCCAACACTTCTGCACAGCCAGTGAAAAGTGGAATACAGTGTTGTTTGCTATTCCCTTTCAATTGGACTATAATGGAAACTACTTATTTCCCTACTCTATCCCTGAACATCAAAACAGAAGTTTTACCAGGGCAGAATAGCTTATAAATGATGTTGGTAGTCACAATGTAGTGCTCATTGCTTATCTGAACCCACACATCTGAGTGCTAATAAGCACTCCCTGCCCTGTAACACGACATGAATGGCAAGAGAAAATGAGTAGCAAGTTGCCAAACACTTCCACCGCAGGCTGCTGAAAGGAGCAGCAGTTTACATTTCATGGTGAGGTTTTCTTGGGTGCTCTACCTTCCCTAAATGCTTTGAAAAGCAGAATTCTGATACCAACATCTTAATGCTCCTCACTATTGTCTCCTTGCCACTAGAGGAAATTCTTAGCATCCACGCCCTCATGTTATCTCCCTATGGAGAAATGTACGCATTGTAGGAGACAGTTATTGTTTGGACCCAACTATGTTAGATACTGTAAAAGAAAAAGAAAGAGAGATAGAGGTATTTTTGTTACGAAGACTTTGCAGAATTTTAAAACGCTTTCTCCAACATCCATAACAAGAGAAGAGATTCAGTCCTTTCCACTGCTTCTGAAAAACAGCAATGAAGCAATGCAAACTGTTCTCGAATTCTCCTGTCTTTAATGTCCTTTCCATGAAACTTGGCTCTCCAGGGTTCATGTTACATTTTCATAAGATATAAAACCTTGGCATTAATTACTGTTTCACAAGTAACTCTCAGTACCATTGACTGGACAAAAACAGACGTACAAGTCCCAAGAGAATGTTTCCAGGAATTGGAAACAATTCTTATTCAAAGTCTAATATAGAAGCCTAGTTTTGTTCATTGTCATTCATCCTCTAGAGCAAATACAATGAGGATTAATCTTTTCTGACAGCGAAAGAAACAAACATATTTGGTTGATATTAGTAGAGCTACTTCTGGAATAAGATTCAAATCAAGGCCAGTCTTTGCTCTTGACGTATAACAAAGTTCTCCTTTTGCAGTAGGACATAGCTACAACATATCAATTATCATCTCTGATGAGTGAATTTTAACGATTATTTACATAAATTGAGATCTTTCCCGTTTTATGACTGACACACAGCAACAGTACAGCTAACAGCAAGAGATTAATTTCCTCTTTCCTCACGCAGAAGTCAATTGCTATAGGAAAAAGAAATGCTACTTCTAAGAGGGCCGTGCAGAGAAGAAAAACTGCGGGGCGTGCTGCTGGTTTGATGGATTTTATTTTTTTCTTTAACATGCCAAAACAAAATGCAATTGCTCTTCTGTTCATGGATTTTTATTAATAAACTGCTGATGATGCTGCTGGCACCTTGCTTCTGTTATTGCGATGAGTCCTTCCAGCTTCTAACTGTGCTGGTGTTTTCTCTTGGGAAGGGATATGGTCTGCAAGAGCACCATTATCCTAAAAGAGAAACATCTGCTTGGATTATGGAGCAATATATTGGCCGAGCAATAGGTTAACTGCAGCTGGTCAGCTCTGCCCTATCTTGTGTGCGTCATGGAGACCAAAATGAATTAACATTTACTGGTTTTCAGTGAATTCTTCTAAGGAGATATGATTCAGGTTCAGAAGATGATTATGTTGGCCATTTTCCTTTAATATAGCATTGAGTTACAAGGGTACATTTTCCAGAAAGACAATACTGTTGAACTATGAAGAAGGAACACGCAAGTTGTTACTGCTTTTTTTTTTACTAGACATGGAATTCTAACTGACTGCATTCAAAACCAGGCTAGAAAATTACCAGGGTGGGACTACCTGAATGTTGTTTTGGCTCTAGAGCATACTGGTGGCCACGAGTTGTAGCACTGAAAAATAGCATTGCCAATAAATAAAAAAATTTCTGCTCATGTAATTTGGAATCGCCTCTACATCATGAGGTGCTTAATAGCTTCTGTTCCACATAGAAACCTATGACACAGTCTCTGCTTCCTCTGAAACATTAGTCAGACTTAAATGTGGTTTTTTTCAAGGAGATTATTTCTATCTTCATGGAAAAGGTAGCCCTTAAAGTACTAGCTATGAGCATTCACAATTTTTAATTCCATAATTCACAATTCACAAACGTACTATTCCATTTTATAACAGCGAAACTCACTTAAAAAAAACAGTCTCTGTAAAAAAAGGAGCTTGATTTGTTTCTCTGTTACATTGCTTTTCACTCCACCATTTACACTAATAGTACAAGCCAGACTGGTTAAGCTGATGTTACCTGCTTAACATAGGTTGTTTTAACATAATTAATTGTCAGATCTGGATATGTCTGCAGTACATTGGCAGTGTAGGTTGTTTTAATAAGGATAAAAAAGAGTGGGGAGATAAAAGAATTCCTGTGTCTGTAAGTTTCCTCTGCACTGGCTATCCGTGTGTCTTAACCTGCAATCCAAACAGAGGCATATTTGTTTTGCTACATATGTATGCTTTTATAAGGTGTTTTGGGATCCACCGGTATGGAAAAAAATATTACGATCTGTATGGCTTTTTTCCAAAACTTACAGGAGAAAGAAATTTCTTGTGGAGTGCAAATGTGAATTTCCATACACTGCCATCAAAATCCTGTTTTTTATATAGAGCTCCAAGGATTTTCCGACTTCTTCCTCCCTGTAGATATAATAGCAGCATGTTATCTCAGGCCTGCCATACTCAACTTTCACACCCAAATCAGTCTTCCCTAATTCTGTGTCAAATGACACAAAGACTATAGTACTAAAACAAACTCCCCTCTTTTCAATTTGTAAAATTTACAGGCCCACTAGGAACAGCAACAGAGGTATAATAAACTGTGTAAATATACACACATTTTACAGAAGAAAGTTTTATAAACAGAAAAAGCAATCAAAATGACCCATTATAAAAGGACACTTTGTGAGTCAATCCAGTAGAGACAAGAAAAGCTCTCTGATCAATGCTGGAAGGAAAGACCAGCGCTTGCATTCGTATTTTTCTTGTTGCTAGTGGTGTCAAGAAGCAAAATTATCACTTTGTTATTGTTTTTAAGATTAATATTAATCTACTGTAATTTTCTTAAATATTACTTCTAGCAGATTGAGAGCTGTAACACCCCCACCATCTGCTCTAAACTCAATACTTGGATGACTTAGTTCTAAAACCTTGAACAGTTATCAGCTTGTATGTCAGACTACAGGGTATGTTTTATAGTCTTCAATTTCAGAACCTCAGTTAAAGATGTTTTGGATTATATTTCAGGTTCCAGTGCATTTGCTCATGTTTGTCAGCATCCTATTATATATGTTTTACACCAAATCTTCTTATTTGATTCTAACACTTCTTACAATATTTTTCTTTCTTTTATTTTGTCAAAGATACAGATGGTTCCAATTAATGTCTACTTTAGTTTTTCTTAATAAAGCCAGTATACTGCTTTTGAGGAGTGTGGTACAAACTTATACTATTACTGACTGTGAGGCCCTGCCCATCCCTTACCACTTTCAAAGCTTCACACTATGTTGTTTTAGATGATAACCATCCTTGCATTTTCCCTGAATTTGTGAATGACTCAAGGCAAAAAATTCAGGAGACAGGACATAACTCTTTTCTTTTACATGTATCAAGAGACTGGTATAGACATACTGTGCTATCCAGCTGGAAGAAGCAACAGCTGTTCTGTAACAAGGGTAATCCTGGAAACACCAAAAACATTTGGAAGCAAATTTCCATTGAGTAATGTGGCATTTGAATTAGGGGTTTAGTTGTCTTTTTTCTTCTCATACAACTCAATCAAACCCATCTAATCCAGTGGATGTCAGAGAGGGCACTCTCACACACTAAAATAAAAAATGGTTTACCCTCTATGGACTCCAGCAATAATCATCTAACAGTTTTTTCTTGACATGCACGTAAGGAAACTCTGATTGACAATTTAGATATTGTCCAAGTAAAAAGTGAGTGAAGGATTCTGACAAATTCAGCTTGGGTTTATTCTTCTTTTATTTTTTTAATTTTAGTTTTTTAAAACTCTTGAGAATCATAAACAGAACACCAAAAGCTACTTTGTAAAGATCTCAACAAGGCTCTGAGATTTGGCTAAGATAGAACAGTTTCATTCCTACCATCAGGTTGTCTATTTGTACTTTTGAATGTTTTTTTCTAGGCAGGATGAGGCATTATGATGTCAATTTTATGCAAAGGTGAAGTGCTGCAAAGAGATTTGCCCAAGTCCTCACGGAAAACTATCTTCAGGACTGAGAATGCAGGTGGTAAAACTTAACTTTTCTCCAAGAAACATTTCTCTGCTGTTAATAAAATTTTGGAAATTGGCATCATGCACCAATCTTGATTTCATTTCCTGTTGGAAAAACAGAGGCAAATCATGCTACTAGCAAAAGTTCTTGGAAAATTAATGAAACCATAAATCACATACACGCCCGAAAAACAAACTGATAAAAATCCTAGGAAGATTAAAAAAGCGTGAGTTTGCAGGAAAAACGTTTCTGAGAACAGAAGGTACTTTTGGGGTTTGCGGCAATTTGTTTATAACCAGAAATGGATATCATAGAATATTATTATTGGATGCTAGATGCTGTGCTCACACTCCTTGGATGGCATTCTCTGGCAGGCAGATCTACACAGTGGTCAAAGAGTGTCAGTGCAGCCTGGATGCTAGCAAATGTGAGTGCTGAGTTGTTCACATGCCACCTTCACTGGAGTGCAAATCATACTAGCCTGGTGGGAAGCACCAAGACCCAAGCAAGCTAGGGAATGTTGTTGCACGCTGGAGTCACCCCAACTGTAGATCAAGAGATCCACAGAGGTCAGCTTGATGGAGATGACTTGGAGCACTTAAGAAGCAAGATAATTGGGTGTAGGAGGCCATTCTGGAGTAGTCTGAAAACATAAGGCACATTTCAGTTGGGATAGCATTAGAATGTGGGTAGCATTCCCACTGAATTTTTACACAGTTGGTGTTGCATTAAGCTGTTTGCTTATAAACATCACAATTAGGCAATAAAAATTTTGAAAAACATGTTGAGATGTGGGGAGTTGCTAGCACCAAAGAGAATCAACTTTCATTTCTGTAAGAGTAAGGTCTGGCACCTAGAAAACCTGCACAGAAGTGGAACATAAAATCCACAGCCTGTCAAATCCAAAACTAAACTATTTCTTGCCAAGATATTCAGCTTCACGGGAAAAAAAAACCCCACATTTTTAAAAGGTGCATTCAGATATAAAAATTAAAATTATCCTAGTAGCCAAAGGACAGAGTATTTTTGAAGCTCAGACCACTTACTTCAATGCTATGTTTGCAATTCTAGTATAAAATGTATAAATTTTATATGCATTTTATAATGTGTATATATATAATATATATACAGTGAATACATTGTATAATGTATACATTGTATACATTTTTGCAATATCATAGGATTTCCTTCTAGATTACAGCTGCTTAAAATTTAAAGAGATATACCTTTAAGTCTTCAACTGAATATCACAAAATCCATTGGTGCATAAACATTATAAAAATGCACACTGCACAAATACAAGTAGGCAGGATACTCCCCAAATAAAGCTATTACTTCGTGTTCATAAAATAAACAAATGCCAAAGGATAAATGTAAAACATGGACTATGTAGCAATAATGACAAAATTCATAGAATCATAGAATGGTTTGGGGTGGAAGTGACCTTATAATCATCTAGTTCCAGTCCCCCTGCCATGAGCAGGGACACCTTCCGCTAGACCAGGTTGCTCAAAGCTCCATCCAACCTGGTCTCTCATGAGTAGTCTTAGGAATTTGATTAATTTTAATTGTGGGGCAAAATATATTCATATGACTCATAGCAACAGTATTTTGCCCCAAGGATGTGAGGCAAAATACACAGCAGTCAGTGGAAAGATTGTAGCTGGCTTTCATGGGCTTTGGACTAGGTCCATAGCGTGTGAGGCATATTCATCGACATTAGCCAACTCCAGTCAACTTTGTAAAGACTCTTTGTCTTTGGAGGAGCTGTAGACCTAGGTCTAAAAATCATTTATGATTAATATAAAAGATTAAGATCTTGCTGAAAAAGCATGCCAAGAAAAGACACATGCACAGAAAAATTCTCTAAGAGGCTGCAGATCTTCAGCTACCAAATGTCGGGGAGGATCTGCATGGCTCCCAAGTGCTAAATTGCATCAAGCAGCACAATAAAAATGTTTTACTCCAGCAATTCTGTGTGATGCACGAGCCCTCTCATTTAACAGGTGTCCCCTGAAGACCAAGAAGTTCTTTTGATGACCAACATCAAAAGAAATTGGTCCAGCTTTCAAATAAAAATATGTCTGTTAAGTTTAATAAATTTACTCTGCCATAAATCTGCAGATTATAATTAGGAAAATGAAAGAGCAAACAAATATTGAAAAACCTAAATGTTATAAACATATGTATCACTTACTTTTTGATTCACATTTTCAACATTTCAGAATAGCAGTAACTGTGTCTGTAAAACTGTTAATGTTTAGCACAAAATTGGAGTTTGTTTGCCTATGTTGTAGCAATAGTTCTGTGGCAATTCACCTCCAAAATTGGCACTCCAGATGTTTTTCTTCAATTTTGTTACCATTCACTTTTAAAAGTGCCGTGATTTGTCAGAAGTATCATTGAATACTTCTCTGAAGTCCAGGGATTTTTTTTTTTCGTAGGGAACAAGAACACCCACAAAGTATCAAACTGAACAAATCAGAAGAAGCATATGACAAGAATACAAAAATACAGTCAAGAAAACATGCAAAATTGATTTACTTAAAAGGAAAATGATACTAGGATCAGTTCTAGTTCAATGCAAATCTTTCTAAACACGCAATTAAAAGCTGGCTCAGGTATTTTATGAGGAAATTCATGTCTTACTATATCCCACTATGAATTTTATTTGCAAGAGGGATAACAACCCACAAAGTTATTCTTGAAGGAATTCCTCAGTTTCCTTCTGCACAATATTGTTCATGTAACCAACATTAATTTTGCTGTGTGAAGAAAAGCAATAGAGCAGAAAAGTGAAGCTTCTCTTCATCATTCAGTTCTAACATGGTTCTGTCATTGACAAACCTATATTTTACAGTCACACACTTAACTATTAAAACATGTATCAGTGTCTTCCCACATACAAGCCACAAAGCAACCCAAAAACCTGAACTGAAAGAAAGAAATAAGTTGCCTATCCAGGGCTGTCAGCTATTTATCCAGGTGCTTACAGTGCCATATCTGAGCACCCCACAAAGATTAATGTAGTTTTTCTACACCTCTGTTCAGAAGTGCAGATGCAATCTAAGGAAAAGCAAATTGCCTACACTGAGACAAGAAAGCTTGTCAGGGGTGAAAATTGAGCACAGGTCTCCGAGCCCCAGATGTGGTGCCTCAATGACTCTCTCTTGATGGCCATTTCTCTCTGCCTGACCCTTTTCCTCATCTCAACAGGAAGATTCTGCAACATTCAACAAAAAACAAAGTAAAAATGAACAGTTGCAGTCGCTAACCAGTAAGTTCTGCAGTAGGATTAATAATACCAGATACTAACGCATGGTTGTAGTGTGTTTTTTCTGCTTCTCCCATGAGTAGCCATCAGTCATGGCTGGTAAATTACAATGCAAACCACCTGTTCTATTTAAGAATGTCTTTTCCTTTCCCTACCTCCACTCCCTTCAAAAGCACAAAAAATCCAAAATAAAAGTTTCAACTGCTACTGAAGTAGGCATTCATTCAATTAAAATCAAGAAGTAACTGAGGAAAGTTAAAGAGCCCTAAGGAAACAAGGTTATTAGCGAGCTTGTACCTTCACCTGTCCTTGAGAATCCTCAGAATTGCCAGTTTAAACCTCGGACTTCACAGAGAGGTACCTGGCAGAACAAATTCAAACTGGTCAAGTAATAGACACATGGAGCAAAAGCCAGGATGGTCAGACTCTGCTTTCATTTGTCTGTTAGCATTCCATTTTGATGCTAGGAATTCACTGGATCCTCCTGCACCATATCTTTTTCAGAGATGATTTTTATGTTTTTATTGACACTTGAGTTACTTTATTAGTTCTAAAATTGCAAAATACATAAATAACAAGTTTTTAATTCTGTCAGTCCTTTCAAAGGTACAGAGAGAGAATATAATGTGCCTTACTGCACTTGTAATTGTGCTTTTAAGGTTTTCACAGATTTCCTTCCTGAAAATATGATGCATTCCTTTTTTTAAAATTTTGCAGTATTTTCCCAGAAGAGGAATAAACACAGAAGAGAGAAGCTGAAGACTTTATGATGAAGAACATTCTAAGCATTTTATGATTCTTAAACTG
The DNA here is from genome assembly GCA_025629905.1 of Lorius lory. NCBI lineage: Eukaryota > Metazoa > Chordata > Aves > Psittaciformes > Psittaculidae > Lorius > Lorius lory. Next base: position 2,455 of record JAOSLQ010026971.1, on the reverse strand, counting down.
GTAGTTTCTGTCTCTCACATCACCTCTTTGTCACATCCTCCCTGTACCTGGGCTTTTGTATTTTGAGAAATGCAAGTATAACTAGGAATGGAACTGCATGAAAATGAACAGAAGTCAGATGTTAAGACTTAGCTGTCATTTGGCAAATAATTCAGTCCTTCTATAAAGTATGAGTTTACATCTCTTCAAACAATAGACTTACAAAAGGAGTTTTATTGTTCCACCTCACCTTAAGCTTAAAAACTGCCCCCCTATGGCAGCAGGATGAACACAAGAATTTAGGATGTTTTTTAAAAATAAGAAATTGAAATGGGCCTGCTGGTATATCTCATTCCCTCTCTGCAACTGTAGGCAAACACATACATAATCCCTTTCTTAAACAGTAGTTTATGAAATCCTGTGTTAGCTAAATTAGGGTTTGTGTTTTATAGGATTAGCATTTTTGTTTTTCCTAATGGAAAACTGTTTCATTACATTAATCTTCCCTATTCTTACATATTGTCTTTTATTTTTCTGTTAATTTTTAATTCTGGGCCATATACATTCATGTCTGTTTACATTGGTGAAAGCAAGAGAGACATGAATGCTGACCAGTTAATACACTGATAGGACACTCACTGCTTGACCAGGCCTGCAATTTGAATATGAGTTATCACATTTTATGCAAACACTATAACCTCTGGGCTAGCAACTTTTCTAAGGCAGGCATCCCCAGCTCCCAGCCCCAGCTCTAGACCCACCAAATTCTTCCTTAGACTCAAAGTATCTGTGTTGTTAAAAGTTTTATTAAAGCTGGAATATTTCAGACAAAAACTTTGTGGTTCAGATCAATTGCCACTTTCCAACACACATATAAACCATTTCAGAAAATAATTCCCAACCACATTCATTACATAATTAAATTTTTAAAGGTACCTCAGTGAATAAGTGGAGTCCAGTTGTGTTTTCAGGGAGATCTCCAAGATTACTGATTTACTGTGGTTATATTCCCAAGTATTATGCAGCATTCTACAGGCTATGATTTGCTGAGCAACTGAAAGTATATTTGCTTACACCCCTATTTTCAGCCAGTCCATATGAGCAAGATCAAACATTGCTGCCATCTTTTGATTAAAGTACACTTAGCTCTCTAAAGGGCAAGGAAACATTGGGTCATAACTGACAAATACATCCATTAAGCAAATTATTTGTTTATGCAAAGAAGAGAACACATCTCTTTTTAATAAAGAGCCAGGAGACCATAAAGACCCTATTAACTTGATGCACTAGCTTTAACCAGATACTGGACTGGGTTTAGTGCTGAATTTTCCTCACATCTCTTTCAGTCATCAAGTGAAAACCGAAAGTATCATGGAGGCACTTCTGACTCGGAGACTGGATTGGGTACCTTTAAAGAAAAAAATCTGCCCATTTTCCAGTGTTTTTCACAGCTACTTTTCTCAAAAACAAGAGTGTGCATGGGAAGAACTGTGACTCTGTGAAGTTAGGGCTAGGTCCCAGAAACATAGTCCAACCCCAAAAGGCCTGGTGAGCTACTAGGGAAGTGATGATTAATTTCTGTGGAAGTTTATAAGTCGTCAAGGGCTGAGGATTGTTTCCTCTTTGCTAAAGGTCACCTTTTACACAACCTATTTGCAATGAGCTCCATTTAGTGTTGTGAGCAAGCATCACTCAAGTGCATCACAGGAGCAAGCAGAAGCAGATACTCAGTGTGAACACTCCACTGAGACAACAAGCAGCTTTGAACTAAACAGTTACAATGGTCTTATGCAGTAATTTCCCTTTAAACAAGCTTACACCATGATCAAGGAGCGTCAAATTTCGGAGGAAGTTTATTTTTGCAAGCTGTTGAATGTGATAGGGTGTTTTTCTTTAAATCATAAATCTGCTGACTTTTGTGGAAGCTTTTGGAAACTATGAAGCATGCAATTGTTTCAGTGAGGGGTTTGCTGAAAAATGCCTGATAGTTATCTTTGAATTATTAACTAAACAAGAGGGGCTGAATAGCTGTTGGATAGATATTTTTCAGGGAAATACCTGGTTGTGTCTGCATCATCCATCTATACTTCCCAGCTCTCCTCAAAGCCCAACAACAAAAGCTGCTTTGGGCCTCAGTGAGCTGCTTGGATAACAGTAAGGGATTTAAATGTATCATAAATATACTGTGAGGAATCTGCAAGTATGGAGTTAAAATAAGTCCCTTGCCTAGTCTAAAACCCATACAGTGAGTGATAGCTTTGGCTTATCAGTAGAAAGGCAATTTAGGGCTTCTCTCTGATGCCCAGCATCCCTTAAATGGTCACTGCAAGACCATAAGCGTTAACTTTTCATACTTTAAAGGCAGCCTTATACAAAGGAAAAGTGGATTCAGACTTGAGAAGAAAGGGATGGAAGATCTAAAGGGCATGTAGGACTTTCCCCCCCCGCCTCACCCCCCTACATATTACAGGATTTT
>JAOSLQ010026967.1:0-17849 GCA_025629905.1 Lorius lory | reverse complement strand
AAAAACTACTGTTAAGCCATCTTATAGCAGCTTTAAGAGGAAATCAGAAGAAGCTACTCTTCTTCTCTGTTGGAACTTGTATGTGAGGTTAAATAAAAGGCTAGGAGGAACTTATTTGTTATTGCAATTTTTACCTTTTTGCAGACTTAAAAATACTTAAAGGTTGGTAAGGGGATGTAGTATCTATAAATCAACTTGAAGGATCAACTTTAAAGAAAAGAACGCCTAGATTTTTTGTATAGATAGCATCTTGAGAATGTGAATTTTATAGTTTTATGGCAGTCCAGAAATTAGGTTCTGTAAAATTTAGTGCTGGTTTTCATCTTCCCATTATGAAAGAGCTTTACACTTTTAAAATAATAGTTTTATGACCACACTGTAATAAGATGCTTCAGAAACAGCTCTGTATCTTTGATGTAAGGCACTATTGCCCCCGAGCACTGGCTGAGCTAATTAACTCCTTTAGCCTTGAAGGTAAGACTTGGGTTTTGGCTCCATTTTCTCTGCTTGCTCAGTAGTGCTTCTGTTACACTGAGAAATGACAAGTTTATCTGATTACAAAGTGATCTTGTTCTACAAAGGTGGCAGAACACATGTTTTTGTCAGCTAGATATTAAAGTGTACACAAGGTCAGAAAATGGACCACTTATGTCTGTATTTTGCAGCCAGTTCATGTAATTATTAATGAGGAGGGAAAATAAGGAAATTAAATTGAAAAGAAGCATTGTCAGAGCAAAGATCTGGGTGTCTCAGAGCAGTTGATTGGCTAAGCTCTACTATTTTAATAGGCAGCTAATGGGTATTTTTGTCTTGTAGGTAGGGTCTACATTACATAAAAATATAAACATCTTAAATTATTTAAACAGTTTATGCTGAAGCTGAGTGTCTGAAAGGAGCTGAAATAGCTGGCTTTGAATAATTAGCCCAGATTAACTTTGAATATAGCTTTGAATAAATTTGAAATAGCTGGCTTTGAATAATTAGCTCCAGTTGCAAGGGAAGACAGTTGCTTTAAAGCATGGTTTAATTTGGACTAGAAGATGTCCAAGTTTGTCAGTTGAAAAATTAAGGCAAGGGAAGTTAAAGTTATTCTCCTTCTTAACAATATTAATGCACAAATTATAAAGTGTGCCAGTAGTGTACCTAATAAGAATGAGGAGCAGAAGCTGAAGCTTCTGTAATGTCTTTAAACAAAGATAAAACTGTATATATGTTTTTTTTATTTCTTTTGTTTCCAACTTTCTCCTTCACATGCATTGTCCTCATTGACAATCATGCCTAGTGCACTGTGTAACTTGTAGCATTTACTACTTTTCCTGTTTAGTAGAATATACTGATGGGACAGTGAGTGTCTCATCAGGCAAACTGATGCAATCCTTCCAAGTATCTTAAATTTCTAAGGCACGTACCTACTCTGTCATCCTGTAGTATATCTTGCTTCTAGCTTACTGTATCAAAATCCAAGAGCTGACCTGGAATAACTGAATGTGATCTTTTAAACCCTTGAAGTATGTTTAAGAATACTTTTCTTGGCGTATACTTAATGTTCAGATAGTCAGATTCAGGCTCCTATCACTAACTTTGAAAAATCATTGTATTGCTTAACTTCTGTAAGAGTTTTGACTTAATTCTTTCTGGCTTTTCTGTATTGTTTCTGTATGTATAGCCACATTCCTAGCATAAATTGACTAATAGGTATGTGGTGATTTCATAAACTGTAACCTGTTGTGTAGCTGTTTGGCAGAGTGAGGAGGCTCGGCTTCCACTGCTGTAATAACTGAAATTGTATTAAAAGGAAAGGGAAGGAAATAAACAGAAATCTTTAACATTGATTCTTAGTCTTGACTGGCTTTTCAACAGAATCGGATTCTCTGGATAGATGAGAAAAACTTAACAGCTTGTGTGGAAGCCGGCATTGTTGGTCAAGATCTGGAAAACCAGGTATTTTTAACTTGTCAAGCATTTAGTATTTCTCTATTTTATTTTTTTTTAACTGTTCCTCATGTCTTGTCTAAATCATTGAATTCTAGCTTGATTCTTGATTGTTTTCGTGCAGGCTGGTATGGTAAGCATTAGATGCAATAGCTGTGAACCCTATTTTTAATATACTGAGTGACTCTGAGTACATAAGGATTTCTGTGTAATTCCTTCAATGTGTGAAGAATACAACAAAATCAGCTCATCTACCTGAAGTGTATATTCATTTTAAAAACTTATTACATCTACTAGAATTCTGGTATTATTGGCAAATCAGATGTGATTAAAACCATGACTCCAAACTGTGCTTGTTCTTTGTTGTACAATCTGAGCATAACTGTTTTAATATTACAGTTAATGCCAATGTAGACTTTCACAGAAGTACAGGTAGATATACATTTGGACTGTGCAAAGAGAAAACTGACAGGTTTGTTTGGTTTGCAGCTTGCCAGTATTAAGTAAGCTTTGGATTGGAGGATAACTTCTGTTGCTATAAGAGGCTTTGCCAGCATTATCTAGGTATTACCTTGCAGAGAAGAGATTGGTACCTCTTAATGTATTCCTCAGTCTTTGGGTGCTGACGTTACTTAAGCTATCTCATCTACAGGTATCATGAACCTTATAACAGTAAGTAAAAATTAATAGCCAAATTCTGAGCAAGTAAGAGGTTTGGAAAACCTGTCATTTGACAAAAGTTAGGCTGTACATGTTATAATGAGGCATTCAAAAGCAATGTACGTGTCATTTTGTCTCTCAGCTAGTGACTCAAGTGTGGTTAAGATACTTTTCTGCTGGATGAAAACTCCAGATATTAGTGGGCTCTATAGAGATATGTTTATACAACCTGTGGAAATTGGCAAGTTGTAACTGAAGAAAATTTCTTGTCAACTTGGAAAATGAGGGTGCAGGCTCAAATTCTTTCCTAACGTGACCAGAAAGCATATAAAGCCACAAGATCTCTCTGGTATGAGAGGACCAGGAGCTAGATGAATCACCATAGACATTACATAGAAGTGGCTTTCAATCATTTAAGTTGGAACCACTTTGTATGACAGAACATAGTTAATGATCCACATTATGTGGTATATTTAAATACCGATGTCCAACACAGTTATCAGTTGGTCAGTGCAAATTGATCATCTCAAATGCACTAACACAGTTATCACTTAATGTGAGACTACTGGGTCTTTAATTCTTCCTGTCCAGCAGTTTTGATGTTGCAATTCTGAGGGCATCAAATGAACCTCAGGTGCAGTACAGATGGCAAAGCCAAGTTAATACAGAAAAATGAGAAACAAGTGACTACTTAGTGTACAGGAATGTGTGATCTGCATCACAAATAGTTGACCACATTGCATACGGGAAGCCCAACCAGATGGCTGTATATTAGAGCACATCACTTCTTGGGAGAATTAAGTACAGGCAATTTGCTCACATTTTCTGCAGACCTGCTGCATATCACATTAGGATAGAAAGAACAAGAGATTAAGTACCTTATTTATTGGCAGCATTTGTGCAGAGTTGGCAGTTAGTTATAGGGTTTTTTCCATATATAATTGAATTTGTACCTTCTTATGAACGATAGCAGCCTTAGTTTTAAAACACTGGGGGAGTATTATGTTGATACATAGCACAATGTATGCACAGTTGAAACAGAATCAATTTGCATTTCATTTGCATGTCAAAGACAAAACTTGTGTTAGGATATATGGGGGTGTGGTCAGGATGCTTAAAAAAAAAGGCCCAAAACCCCACAAACACACCCACCCCAAAACCAACCTCGAAACCTAGGATATTGAGATTTGGAGTACTAAGCAAATGCTAGTATTCCATCTCTAGAATACTTTTTTCCTTTTTTTTAGCTTGCTGAAAGTGGCTTCTGTACAGGCCATGAACCAGACTCCATGGAGTTCAGCTCACTGGGAGGATGGGTAGCAACACGAGCATCAGGCATGAAAAAAACCATCTATGGAAACATTGAAGATATGGTAAATAATTCTGATACTTTTTTTCTAATTATTCTGTTTGGAAGTTTAACCCTTATAATGACTCACAATGAGAGGAAAAAGGGGTAATAAACTGTGGTTCTCTGAAGTGATACAGTTTTGGCATCAAATCTTAACTGAAGTGGTTGTTTTCTTGCCTTTGGTGTTAGATGAGTGATAAGGATTATTAGTACTAAAAGTCAATTTCATTTTGGTACTCACTGGCTAGCTTAAGGAATTGTTACCCTCTCCTGACTCTGGTGCCTTCTTCCACTATTTTGAGCTCTCTATTAATCCAGTGTAATAAACTTGTCAAACATTCAGGGTAATTGCGAAAGACCATGTTCTCTCCTACACGTGTGTTCCTGAAGTAGTCTAGTTGGATCATCTAACTCTGATATCAAACTAGCTTTTTCTCTTTTCCTACCTCCCCCAGGCTAGTAGTTTTTCAAATCAGTAGGCTGATCTAATTGACCATGTGGAAGCACAATAGTGAAATCTAATGTCACCACATGGTCTGTAGGAACGCTGAGGAAGGAAGCAATGGCAGCATTCTACTCATGAACCTCTTTTAAGCATTAAAATAGTTCATCTTTAACTCGGATAATTTGTTTTTTAAAGCACATATTTTGATTTAAAAATCAGCCTTCTCTGTTATAACAAATATATTGAACATATTGAACTTAAAATCATTGCTGTTCAGTCTTTGCCTTTTTGCTTCAGACTTCCAGCTTTCTCTTGTAGTTCATACTTGTGCCCTTGCACATATGTGAGTTGTTTTCCTTCTTTCTTGCAGCACACTCTAGGTAATGTATCCTTGTAATCTCAGACTTTTTCATTAGCTCATAGCACAGACACATTTGTTCCAGGCACAGGCATAACACTTTTACTATCAGTAACTGAGCTTGCAGGAGCTACACAGATTTTATTCAGTAGGCCTGGCTAAACTAAAACTACTATCACTTACAAAGTGTCTGTCATCTGTCCTCTACTGCTTGAAGTGTTAACGAATGATGTAGTTTTGCTTGTACTGATAGATGTGAAGCAGAAGGCTTTTCTGTGATGGAAACATAACTTTAGGCTACGATGGCTCCTGAAATTTTCATTAGGAAGAAATAGGATTGAAAATTGATTCAGAACAGTTCACGAGTTTCAAAATGGCACAGTGAGTTAGTTTCAGGGAAGTGTTTGCTTTCTAAGGAAAGTTTATATCTAGAAATAGTGTGTTGCATAAGCTGCCTAAAATCCACTTTATTGCTGAATCAACAGTTTGTAAAACACATATAATTAAATTCTTGAATAACTCAGAGCAGGATGAAAATTACTTGGCTACCTGTGCTTGAAAGTTTTAAAGCCACTAGTTGAAATACAGTCATTTTGGCTTCACTTCAAGGCTTCACTTAAAATAAAACCCCAAACCCCCACTTCTTTCATATGAAATAGAATAAAGGATTAAAAAAACGTATCTAGGCTCTGTATTGTATGTGCATGAATAAAGCTGGATGTAATAACGTTTGAAAAAACGTTTCAAAATATACAACTTTCTAGCCTTACATATGTATGCCTTATTGCAGATTTAATGTTGATAATCTGTTTCATTAAGCTGGGTTTTGTCTTTCCTCCTAACAGAAATATTTGTGTAGCAAACAATATTAAATTATATTAGCTTTATCAAGCAGCAGTTCTAAAGCAAAAGTTAAGCAAAATTTAAACCCTCGCTTTTCTTCCTCTGAAGTACTATGTATATTCTGGAACAAAATCCTAGTATTCATAAAGTACTACCCACACTGAGAAACAAAAGTTTTAACTTGTATTGTCTGCATGTAGCCAACAGCTGATTTGATTTGTTACAGAACTGGAAACACTGTTGTGTGGGCAAACTGTGTTGTGTTATTGTAATTACAATAGTCCTTGCATTATCCCAAAAGTTCTTTCAGCTGCCTACAGAATGTTTGAAGTCTACAAAGCTGTACTGTATGATGTTTTGTAGAAAATAAATACTGTACAGAAAACCCCTGTGTTTAATGCTAGTATTGATTGTTGTTGTGTATTGTTTGAACAGGTGATTCACATAAAAATGGTAACTCCTAGAGGAATAGTAGAAAAAAACTGCCAAGTACCTCGCATGTCAACAGGACCTGATATCCATCACTTCATTATGGGATCTGAAGGTACAGACATATTAATTTAATGTAACCCCATCTTTATTTGGCTTCGGTAATGGCTTGATGATTTGACCATCTTTATGCTGTGGCTTCTACTGTGTCTATGGGCAGCATTATGCAGGCATGAATTTATTCTGTTAGGGTAATAAATTGAGACCTTAAGACTGTGAAGTTAAGCAACTCTGAACAGTGCTTAAAACAGATCTGTGGAGTTAGCCTACGAGTCTAGTAACAAACATCATGATTTAGGGGATGTCTTGTGAGAGTTTACCATGTAAATAGTCAGGAATAAATCACCTCCTACTGAACTCTTGGGATTTCTGGTTTATGTTAACTTAGGACACCCTGGTAAACATTTAAGTTGGGTAACTTGCAAGAAGTACATCTTGCAATACTTTACTCAGTTCTTCTTTCTTCCTGAAGGGACTCTTGGAGTGGTTACTGAAGTTACGATAAAGATTCGCCCAGTCCCTGAATACCAGAAGTATGGCTCTGTGGTCTTCCCTAACTTTGAACGAGGGGTGGCCTGCTTAAGGGAAGTGGCAAAGCAGGTAAAGAAAAGCTGGATGTTGACTGCAGTCAAGGGCACAGATTCTAGCACTAGTGATGTGCTGATGCTGTAGTATTTCTGGCACCTGATAACCAAGGATTTGAGATATGAACCCCATAAAGTGTATACGGTCTGTGAGGCTTTTGGAAATTGTGCAGTTGAGGCTTGAGTGTGTTCTGAATTTGCTTGATGTACTGAGCCAAACCATGGATGTGCCTTTTGATATCTTTTTCAATGAGAGTTACTTCCATATCTTGGCACAGAAAATTTGGCTTTGTATCTCTTTCAGTGGAGAGCTTTATCCTCAGATTAATTCAGGACTATGTAAAAGGAACCAGTATTTAAAGGAATTAAGTTGCAGCATGCAAGTAAAAGGCAGTTGAATTTATGGTTCTGAAGTGACAAAGGAACAAAAGTTACACAACTGAAGGATATGGCCTATGTTTAGAAAATGCTTCCTGAAGCATAGTGACATTTTTCAGGTGAGCTGGATATTTTGAGATGGAATTGTGCTTACAGTGTAGTATTTAAGTAGATCCTTCTGCATAGTGTGATCAGATGGTTTTCAGGTAGCAAAACCCAGACATGGATACCCAAATTGCATAATAACTTTTCCTCATGGCTATGCTTTGAAGCGAATCTTACACTGGCTAGCCTCTTTCTTTGCTATCTTAGACTGACTTCTCTTTGCTCTGCAGAATGTATCAAATAATTTCTATGAATATACCCTGAGTTGGGGAAGTAATTTCAGAAATGTTTTAATTAATGCCAAACTAAACACAGCTTTACATTTTTTCCAGTGATTGGTCTTAAATTAATGACTTAATGTTCCAAGCCAGATGTTCAAACTGGTATGTGAATGACACGTATATGCTAGTCAGCAGCACTTGCCAGTTCTTCTTTCATGCTTCTACTGCTAGTGCTTGTTCTTCCTGTTAAAGGTATCTAAGCAGACTGTTTGGGAATGCTTAATCATGTGGCTGAACAACATTTTAAGTCAATTAAGTAACTAGTGTCCTTTTCCTAGCTATGGGCTTAGGTAGAAAAGGAAAAAAAAGGCACTATTAGCCACTTAGTGTTGCTCCGTTTTTAAGCTTCTGTTGCTACTGCTGCTGTTTCACTGCTTACTTTAGCCTGAAGTACTTACTCCTCTTCTGTTGCCCTTCGCATCAATCTTGATAGTAATTACAGCAATTGTTATCTGAAAAGCTGTTTCTTGTCTGTATTGGTCTACTTTTAATGTAAGAATAGCCAACCTGCAGGATATGGGTGGTTTGGTTCTCATTTAAAACCACTCATCTAGCAGTCTTCTGTCAGCCTGCCTGGTGAGCTATCTTAGTTCTTCATGTTCTTTTTTCCTATTGTGTGATAAGGTATAGAGTACTGATATTATGGAGGGTGAGCATGTCAGTGATAGAGACATACTTCCATAATTATGTGATTAGCTGAGAGTAGCCTAAAATTCAGGCTTTGTCATGTTCCTTTGGCCATACATGTCAGTATGACTAGACATAGCTATCACAGGTACATGATGTGGGTATATGCATGATGAGAAGATTGCCTAATTGAGGGCAATCTGGTTTTTCAGATTTCTGTACAGTGCAGAATGTAGGTTGGACCCAGATAGGGATTTTAATTGCAGTCTGATGGCAGAGCATTAATGTACTGGGTCTGACTGCAATGGAGTTAATTTTCTTCATAGCAGCCCAAGTGGTGATGCTTTTTGTACTTATGACCAAAACAGTGTTAACACACCAGTGTTTTAGCTGAACAGCATGTACACACTGTAAAGACTTCCTCTATTTTTCATTCTCTTCCCCACCGGCAAGTATGTTGGAAGCAGACAAGAGGCTGGGAGGGAATGCGGTTGTGACAGCTGACCCAAATTGACCAAAGGGATATTCCATACCATGGTAACATAGAAACATAGAACACTGTGGGTTAGAAGGGACCTTAGGGGTCACCTAGTTCCAACCACCCCTGCCGTAGGCAGGGACACCCTCCACTAGACCAGGTTGCTCAAAGCCCTATCCAGTCTGGCTGTGAATGCTGCCAGGGATGGGGCATAATATCAGATTAATCTGTGTAACATCAAGGTCAGAAGTAAAACTGTAGAGAATTAGACTTTTTCAATGAATTCGTAATGTATGTATTTCTTTGATTACATACCAACATAAGCTTGGTATTCTAATCAAGTATGGCATTTTTAGTGCATATGACAATTTAGAAAACCACTCAGTACTTGAAGGCCAAAGGTCTTTGGACTATACTTTTGTTGGCTTGATGCTAAACTTAGAATTCTCAATGCATTATATCTAGACATACCTAATAAATGTTGCTATTCAAGTGAAAACAAGCTTATAGTCACTGATTTTCAATTATGATGATGGCCATAGGTCTCTGGTATCAAAGTGCTTTCTTATATTGTATTTTTAAATAAAAACTGAATTGTAGTGAATGTTAGCAAAACTATGTACATAATCCTTTTTTATTCTTCCTCCCTCTTGTTCCCCTAACTTGGCCCTCAAGAGATGTGCTCCTGCATCAATTCGCCTTGTTGACAATGCTCAGTTTCAGTTTGGTAAGTATGTAGACATTCTCGGATAAATATCTCTTTCCAAGGGTTTTGCTTTTTAGTCACTTATGTCTGTTTTAGGTGGTAATTCTGTTGCTCAAAACTAGGACAATGAGCCCGAAGTTCAAAGGCCAGATAGTGCCACAATGTGTCCTTTCAGGAGCAAAAGCCTGGTTTTGTCCCTGGGAAAACAGTATCAACTACAACAGTCAGTAAACAGCCATGCTCTGCATGTACATACATGAGAATTTTTTTTGCTACTTTTCCATTCTTGGCATATAGTCTACTGCAGAGTTTGAAGTTGTGGAGGTGCTTCCTCTATTTTACCATAAGGAGCAGAGATTATAGTTTTGTGTTATAGTGTGCAATGTATGAAACGTTTTCTTTCTAAATATACTAATGAGAAGTTAGATATGATAAAGAAGAATAACCAGAATGTGGGCACCTTATTTTGAAGATAAGTTGATTGATTCCTTTGTTTTTCACAGAAACATCACAAATGATAAACAGACTCCTTAGAAGTAGCAGAAGGAGAATTATAATTCTGATAATTATCAGAAAATAATCTGATGTGGCAATGATTGTTTTGGTGGGAGAGAGGTGATGACAGACTTGTCCAAACTGAGTTGTCTGTTTTTAAGAGAAGCTCAGACATAGTAAATGCCATAAGTGTATGCAAATAGAACTAAGCTGAAGGCTTTAAGTACAGAAAGTGAAGCTACTAGAAGATTACTAAACACAAAGATTTTATGAAATTTTAACTAGTTAAAATACCTAAATAGGACAATATCAGACATGCAGAGCAATCGTTTTTGAGTAGTTCTTAAGGAAAGCTGTCACTTCAAACTGTAGGAAGAGCACAGATGTGTGCTGGGTCAAGGTACTCTTGAGGAGAACCTGAAGTTCCACTACCTAAAAGCTAACAGTTAACAAAACTTGAAGGTCTTGCAGAGACCATGCTATTTTGATTGTACTTAGAAGATGAAAATGTGAAGTGTGACTGACCTTGAAAACTTCCTATTTTACTACCACTTAAGTCAGAATTTCTGAAACTTCCTTTGGGTAGAAACCTCAGTGATGAATCCTGACTTTCAGCAAGCCTTGCTGCTTGCTTTGGTCTCTCTTTTTTGTTACACTTATTCTCTCAGATATGTTCAGTGGAAGACAGATACATTTTACTTTTTTAATCAGGAAGAAGCTTGACTAATTACAAGCTTTAAACCAAACACCAAATAGATAAATTTCCTTTGATTTGAGATTGCAGCTTATGTATTCACCTGCAAAGTATAATTTCTGGTGTGTCAATATAGACTTTTCTTGTAATCATTATTAAGTAAGCTTAAATCCAATAGCTTTTACAGATTGTGGTTTAATAAATTCATGTCCTTTTGTTATCTGGTGCTTGTTTAGTATGCTTACTTAAGTGTGCTTGGAGGTGTACTCCTGGGGATTTGTTTTATCTGCAGGGAGAGTGCCAAAGAGGGAAGGAGAGTAATCAATTGCTCGTGTTCATGCTTTATTCAGGAGGAAATACTTTGTGAAGTATTTTAGAAGGAAGTATCATGTAAATGGTGCATAACTTTTTTATGAATTGGGCTCACAGCATGTAGGCCAGATGCGAGACTGCTATAGTGAAGCAGTAATGGGAGTTCAGAACTTGCTTGTGACTGAAAACAATGGAGCAAACAGTAAAAGACTTTCATCTCAATTAAACCCAGTCCTGAGGCAGAGATGTTAATTTAACAGACTCCAAGACACCATTTATATATCCTGGTAATTTTAGTTCCCTGTATGTGATTAAGGAAGCAATTACTAGCTTTATGTAGAAAATTTTGCACAAGTGACATAACCGTTAAGGAAAAAATTGCTTAACTCCCAACTTGCACCATTTTTGGCTATTGGTTTCAGTGGTTTTGGCATAACTTTAAAAAAGGTCACTGATTTTTGCTTAGTTTTATAGTGTAAAAACTAATGAGGTGCTCTTTACAAATATATGGCACATGGAAAATTTTAAAAGATCTAAACTGGGGCAGCCTTAATTGAAGTGCTAAATGGCATATTTGTGCACAGTTGTATGTATGCCTTTTAAAGAAAAAATAATAAAAACATTTTCCTAAATAATCTTCTAAATGAGTAAAGAGAAGTCTCTTTAATTATGATAATTACAGCTCTCCAAGCGATTCTTGCAACTTTGACTACTAAGCTGTGTTTTATTTGCACGTTGAAGAAGGAATTTTAAGAGCACTGTTTGCCTTAACACACCTTTTCCACTTTTTACCAAAGGTCATGCTCTTAAACCACAAGTTGCTTCCATTTTTACATCATTTTTGGATGGACTGAAAAAATTCTACATCACAAAGGTAACTTTGGGGGTTTAATACTGTTTGGAACATTGCATTCTATTCATACAGTCAAAGAACTTCATGGTAGACTGTCTCTAATGTAGCTGAGTTTTGAGTGTAACAGATCCCACATTGTAGTATCAGATAACTCAAGGTTCTCAAGGTGGTTTAATCAAAAATGAGATTATATGTTTGAGGAGTTGTTCCATGAGAGCTGTTCTCGCTGGTCGTATCTGTAGATGAGATTAATATGCCTTGTCTAATAATGAGCCACTGATGAAGCAAGATTGGAACCAGTTTATCTAGCTTGAAGACCAGTGATAATCAGTTAACACTGATGGAGCAGGGCTAATGCTTTACTATCTTGTCCTTTTCCCAGATTTTGTCACAGCATGATATACCTTGTTATTACAATGAACTAGAATTTTAGGAGAACATAAAGATACTTGTCTGGAATTGCCTATGTAAAGTGTTCTTACAGTCTTTCTGGAATATCTCTTAATGAATACTCTTTAATTCAGAATTATCTGGTGCTAAAATTATTTCATCTAGGTTTTTGTATTAAATAATTTGTCTTGTTACTGTGTTTTTCCTCCAAATTAGCTAACTAGGGAGTTCCTGAGTATTCAAATGTAGGAAACAGCATTATACTGCCTTTAGGTAACTGTTAGGAAGACGTAAACATTCCATTCTGATCTTATAATATTGAGCATCTTCAAGGAGTAGGTTTGAGAGACCATGGCTAATACTGATTATGTTGCTTTTTCTTGAGCTGCTGAAATTGAAAATACCATGTGTCTTGGGTCTTGTTGGGGAATACCTATTAATTCTAGGGATAGCCCAAAACTGTTGCCTGCCTTCCCAGATCTGCTGTAGTAAAGATTTTGGTAACAAGACAGCTGTTGGTTTGAAACAATCCTCATTAGGAATACCTTCTGCTTCTGTATTTGGCAACAAGCATCACCGCTTCCACTTGAGATATTGTGTCACCAAGGGATGTTTTATGCCAATTCAAATTCTTCTAGCTCTACAGGAGAAAAACATGGAGAAATAAGAACAATGCTATGTTATACTGATCCAGCTAGTTTAGGTTGGTGACCAGTCTGGAGCTCAGTCCCCTGGGGCTGCTGTTGCAGGTGTTTTTGGGACCAAGATGCTGAAATCCATTTTACACTTCGGTCTGTGAATTGTTCCCTGGGGAGGGGAGTAAACATCAGATTAACACTTCATTCTTTTATTGAAAAGAGTAGCTGTTCAACAGATGCCACTTAATAGGGATGAAGTCTTTCTTGTTTACTCTTCCATGTAGTTTGGTACTGTTCACTGATAGATGAATGTTCTAGGCATTGTTTGTCTACTAGTTCACGCTGTAGCTAGTTCCTCCAGTGCCTCTTAAAGACAGTCATGAAGTGTTACCTGAGCTTCACAGCCAAAAGATGGCAGAGTAGACTGAAAGGATTCATACTAGATGAAATACAGGTGGTTCTAGAACAAACTGTAAATAGCATCCTTTATTCCTGTCCTTGTAGTTTATCACTGTAGTAACAAGTTTTCTAATTGTTAGCTATGCTGTTTTTGTAAGATTAATGGAAAAGATCCTTTTCCTTCTGAGGTATATTCTGTTTCACAGTGGTTTTCATGATGCTGTTCTGGTTTATTTTTGGGGTGGTAGGATACAGTATCCTTTTCAGAAATACTCCTTTTCAGAAATTTGGATGTCTGTAATTGGGTCTTAAGATGCAGATTTGGCTGGAGGACTGAGACACCTTGAGACTTTGCCTTCATGCTGGTTTTTTGAACCCTTCTGGTACCTTCAGATAACTTCCAGTACAGTAAATCTTTTCCATTAAGGGACTAATAAAAGGAATGGCAACTACCTGGGATTTTTCTAAGTATAGCTGTTGTTCATAAAGGATGAATTTGATTCTCTTGATTATTTGTTACTTAATACAACTTTGCTTGGTGCTTAAGTAATAAGTTACCACAAGCATAATAGACTGGAAAAGATGAATGCCACTGGAAAGGGAAAGGCTTTAAAAAAATAATTGTTGGTCAATATGCATATTAAGAATAGTTGTAAAAAATTTATTATTTAGGATACTTAAAAAGGGTAAAGAGTATTAAGCTTTATTACAACTTTATATTCCTCTTCTATCTGAAACCTGCTTATTAGTGGTAGTTCATGGGAGCTAATTAATAACAGGAAAAAAAAGGTATGTAGAAAATAAGTAAGGTGCTTTTTGGACCAGTTGCAGAGAGATGACTCTTGATTATTACTCCTGAAACAAAGCCATACATACAGCCTCATTGCATTACCATTAAACCTTTAGTAGTTTTCTCCTCATTTTCACTGGGATATGTTCCCTCCCACAAGTTTAGAAGTTATTTTCCTGCCATAGTGCTTTTCCCAGCATAGGGATTCTCTGGTACAACTGTTTTGAGAACAGTGACATATATGGTCATCACAGTCATTTTCCTGCTTTAACACAGGAATAGTTGGTAGAATACAAGTGTCTCCCAGTTGCTCAAAGCAGTTAAGACCCGTTCTTTCTTTGCACATGTAGGCGCAGTTTTTATGACTGTTTGGCTTTTTAACAGGAGAAGAAAGGTGACAGAGATAATAACTGTTACTTCAGTGGGCTTGTGAATGTTGGTCCTGTCAAGGACAAACTTAAGATTATTTTGGGAGTGAATTTTTGAAAGATGGGTTTTTTCCTAATCTTTCCCCTAACTTGCAACACCACTTATTAACCAGAGCACATGCTCTGTATTTGAAAAGTACGAACTCGTTACTTGTATTCCACCATATAACATGAAGCTTTCTGTCTTTGCAGTTTAAAGGATTTGATCCCAACATACTGTGTGTAGCTACCTTGCTCTTTGAAGGTGACAGAGAGAAAGTTCTTCAGCATGAAAAGCAAGTCTATGATATCGCCACCAAGTTTGGGTATGCTTGTCAAAAAACCTTTTCATATGAAACTGAAAGTTAACTGTTCAGGAAAAAAACCCCAGGATTGCCATATTTTTAGTGATTACTGTATAGATATGTTCTCAGTTTATTAGTTTGAAGTTGCAGTAATCAACTAGCTACTGAATGTTCAATATATATGGCTTGTGCTAACCATTAATGGGTAACTTTACTGGAATACTTCAGCTGTGTATTGCAGAAAAATAAATATATGACTAAACATAGAATTAATGTTATTAAAATGGAAACTAGCCATTATAATAGCTTATAGGAATGGAAATGCTTTGCAGTACTAGACTGTATTTTAACTGCAGAAGGGGAAGACAAAAATCATATGGGTAATATTAAGTCTTTGCAGAATTGATGTGAACATATGACTACAAGAAGCTTGTTCAAGAGGATTTTGTGTTTAGTTAAAGGAATGCAGTAAATTTCTGTCCCACAGTCTGTTTTCTGTTGTTACAAAGGAACAGAAAACATTAATTGGAACAAGCTGAATAATGAGCAGGTAGCTTCTGTCCTTCTGCTTTGATTAAGCGTGACTGATGAAAACCATAAAGTGGGATTTGTGAAGAGTATACTTTTTTCTTTTAAGAAAGTTATTGCTAGTGTTATTAACTATTCAAATATACATAAGTATTGTCTTATGCATTTCAAGGCTATCCTTTCTGAAATTTGTTTTCATTGTGCTTTCATTCTACCACTTAAAATACCTTATAAAAGTGGGATTTCATATGAGCAGCTTGCTAACATTAAGTGATAAGAAGAATAATGTTGCTGTTATCTTAAAGAGCACTTTATTTGTTGTAATGTCATATGCAAGATAAGGCTTCAACTGTGAATCCTTTGTATTTTGGTATTTCAAGGTGATGTCTTGATAAGGGGGGATGAAACTTGTCTGAAGTCTGTTAGAAGACAGTGCTTTGTGTTGCTTAGTTAAGGCTTAGTTGACTGTTAAGTGTTGTTTAGTTAAGTGTTTAATATCTTAACTTCCCTTTTTTTTTTTTTTTTTAAATCATCCCTTCACATCACTTACACTTTTGGGATCTTAAGTCAGTAGTCTTGCTCTCACACAATGACCTGGAAGCATACAAATGAACAGATCCAACACGCTTAGAAATGTTATGTGTATTTCTGTAAATGAACATGAACAATACACTATGTCTAGTTCCATTTCCCCGCTCTCTTTTGATGTTTGAAGACTTACTTTAAGATCACATTAAATGTTTTGTTATTGTTCATCTCTTCAGACTACGGTATAAAAAGAGATGCAAATAGTTAAAGTTCTGGTCTGAAATAACTTCTCATGTCTATTGAAGATGACCCTACTACTTGCAGCTGTTGTAATGCAGTTTAGACACATCTAACCTTACACATATGTTTGATGTCAAAGTATTATTTTCTAATTACTTCTGGAAACAAGTGACTGTTTTGCTGGAAAATTAAGTTCTTGTTAATTGCAGTGGCTTGGCAGCAGGAGAAGATAATGGGCAGAGAGGATATATGCTGACATTTGTCATCGCTTACCTTCGGGTAGGTCGCATTTTCTCTGCCTGCTGAAACTTTTGTTGGTTAATACAACAAAACAGTTTTTCTTTTGAAGATGCTTTCTCTGGAATCTAAATGCAGGCTGCTTTGGACGATATCTCAGTTCTCCCAGAGGTTGTATCTCTTCCATTTCTGACTAGTGTTTGCTCATGGAACTTCATCTTAAAACACCATAAAAACACGAATTTATTGCTCGCTAAAAAAACAGTTCCTAATAAGGGTAGAGAAAATTAGATTGAAGCTTCCATTGGTTTATTTAGCAGTTGGTAAATAAACAGATCAGACTTACAAATCTACAAGTTGAATGTACTCGGAGGCTGGGAGAGCACTTGAAATACTCATGTGCTCACTCAGCTCTTACTTGTCCTTGGTTATCTGTTCTTGGCTGTGGTTTGAATCAGAATTCCAGGAGAAACTGACCTTTAGTCTGAACTGCTGCAGCTGTTCTTATGGATTTCAGTCCTGCTGTTTGAGAGCTCTTTTTTGTGAATAGCATGCACGTTCTGAGTTACAGATTTTAAGTGGATTTTATAGTCAGGGAAAAATCACCGAGTTTCCCTTTATTTCATCAGGCTATATGTAAAATGTTCAAAATGTTTGTCTTTATTCTACCTAGATAGGAATTGCATTGCAAATAAGTATTTCTATTAGGTATTGTATTGGTTAGGACAATGGACTTCTTGGCTTGATGCTGCATTAATACAAATATTTGATTAATGTAGGCATACTGACAGTCTGAAAAGTTGTCTCACTGTAGCCATGACATCAAAATGTTTGTCATCTCTTTCTTTGAAGAGCGACCCTATTTTCATAACTACAAACTAATGTCACTGGGACAGATGGGTATTTCTGCTAAATAGACTTTCTGTTTTTCTCATAAGAACTAACTGAAGTTCCTCAACTGTTAGCTGTGTAGCGTAAACGAGATTTCCCAGATGTTGATGCTGAATGTTACTGATAATTTCCTTTTTCTATTTATTAGGACCTGGGCCTGGATTACTATGTAATAGGAGAATCATTTGAGACATCTGTTCCTTGGGATAGGTAAACTGTGATTATTCTTTAGAATTGCTTAGAACTTGTACTTGATTTCATTCAAGTTATTCCTAACTTATGCTTGCTCATGGGGAAACTTTATTTAATTTAGGCCTTATGTGTGTTGGAGGCACCCTGATGTGCCTCAGGTCTTGCACCTGTGTGTTCTTGCTAAAGTTGCTAATAAATTACATGTCAGGATTGTGTAAATCCAATATATGCAAGTATTCTGTGATATTTCAACTTAGGCTAGCTTACTGTAACAAATTCGGGACTTGAAATTGCCCAGTTTAGGAAGCTGGACAGCAGTCAAAATAACTGTATTGTGTGATGAGCAGCCACATATGTGGGATCAGCAGTGTATTTGAAACAGAGAAGTTCACAGTGAAGGTTAAAAATATTATTTAAATATATTTAAGTTTTTTCTTTTCCCAGTAATGCAGGGAAATGAAAACTGAAAATATAACCTTTTGTCCAAGATTAAGGTCTTTTACCTAATTGATTGGCTTAGAAGGAACCGTAAGGTAATCTAGTTCCAATCCCACTGCCATGGACAGGGACACCTTCTACTAGACCAGGTTGCTCAAAGCTTCGTACAGCCTAGCCTTGAACACTGCCAGGGATGGGGCAGCCACAGCTTCTCTGGGCAGCCTGTGCCAGTGCCTCACCACCCTCATAGGAAATAAATTCTTCCCAGTATCTAA
>JAOSLQ010026966.1:0-32746 GCA_025629905.1 Lorius lory | reverse complement strand
GGACACAAGGAAATTTGGCAGGAGGGGATTGAAGCAGGCAGGCCTGGGGGATGGGGCTGGGATCTGTGGGGGGATATGGAAGGGAGGATGATAGGTCTCTCATTCCCCCTCATCCCAATCCACTGCTCCAGCTGTTTCTGCCCCTCTGCAATGGGATTGCTCAGCATCACAACAATGCTCCCTCTCCTTCTGAATGGGAAGTGCTTTCAGTATCTCCCACTGCAAATAAGCCAGGATCACCCTCAGGGGAGGGTGATGGTGGCCACCAGGGGCTAGCAAAGGTGCCCAGCTGCAGCCATCCCTCCTGTGCCCATCCTTCGCCATTGGTCTGGCATATACTTTAAGATTACCCTAACGTCACAAAGGGATTAATAGCTTTACCAAAACCATTATTATCATCAGAGAACAAGAATGGCAGTTACTTGCAGTGGAGGAAGAAGATGCTGTTTTGCGCTTCACTCTCACCATAAACCCCTATTTGAATTGACATCCTGAGCTCAGTCTCAGCCACAGCTTTTGGCTGCAGGTGCCTTCATCCTGGAGTTCCACTGCTCCACAAAATGCCGGTGCCTCTCAAATCAGGAAGCAGCATCTGGTAGCACGACCCAGTCAGACTGCAACCCCTGTAGGGAAGGAAACGAGAAAGACACCTGCATTGCTGAAACCTGTTGGGATGAGGAAGCAGGGGGAATCTCCTGAAAAATCCCACCTGCTCTTCCCTGCCCGCAGCTCTCCTGTGCCCGCTGCACGCGTCCTGTGGCTGTCACCCAAACCCCTGCACTTGCCCATTGATCCAGGCTCAGAATAGCTCCAGCAGCAGCCGGAGAGCCGGGGCCAGCCGACACCAGAGCTGATGGATGAAGGACACGGGGCCTCGCTCCCATGGCACCCTGCTGCTGGTGACCCCCCTGCCTCTGCCCCCTCCAGCTCCACAGCCCCATGCTTGGAAAAAGTGGGGAAAAGGGTGAAATAGCATAAAGCAAGTGGAAGAGGGGAAGAAGCTTGTAGCAGGGAGGGCTGTGTTGTGTGCTCTGGCACCAGCCACCTCGCTACCCCTCTGATCCCTTCTGGGGGGGGAGTGTCCAAAAGTGGACCCTCACTCCTGGGAGTCTTCCACATCCCATGTCCATGTCCACAGTCCTTTGGGAATGGCACGATGGGGTGGCCAGCCTCCCGGCAGGGGGAGAGCCCTGCATGCCTTGGGGGTGTCCCCGGCGGTGGGGGGTTGGTCCCTGTCACAGCAGTGCCTCGGAAGGAGCACAGAGGCTCTCCCCGCACAATCTGCCTGTCGCTGCCGATCACGTCGGTGTCAGACGGGGTTTGTGTCACTCGGCAGCGCTCTGCACCCCTCGCTGGCTGGGACTGGCAAGAGCAGCAGGTTTCAATGGCCCCACTTGCTGGGGGGGAGGGAGGAGCTACCTGCTGAAGCCCAGGGGATGTGCAGCCTTGTCCTACACCTGCCTTCGGGCCTCCTCTCAGAGCATCCCCGCAGCAAGGCCAGGCTGACACTAAGCACAGGGCTGAGCCTCCTACTCCATGGGGCTGAGCATCCTCCCTGCCCAGCATGTCCCTGCCCCTGCATCCCTGCGGTGCAATGGGGGACAATGGCCCAGGCACCCTGAGAGCATTCAGGGCAGTGGTTGGGGGCAGGAGGAGGGTTTTCCTCACACCCCCCATATCCCCCATAGCCCTGGGTGCACCCACACTTGGCAGGCAGCTCTGGAGGCAGGCGGCATCACCCAGAGCTTGGGGAAGGGGCTTGATGAGAAGTTTGTAGGGATTCGGCTGCAGGAGGTGAAGCTGGGAACATCCTGGTCCCTGTCCACTCTTTGGTCTCCAAGGTCTGGTTTTGGGGCCAGTGTCCTTGCTTCATGGTGCTGGGGGAAGTGTGGGGCTGCCCCTTGGCCAGCCCTTTCTGCCAGGGAAGCTACTGCCTGCTCGTTGCAGCCCCTCAGGTGGAGTTTGGCTGTGCTTCCCTTCCTTACCCCCTGGGAAAGGCTCACTGAGCACAGCCAGCAAAGAGGGGAGCACAGGGGCAGCACTGGAGGAGAGCCCATGAAGGCAGCGAGGAAACCCCCTCCACACTGTGCCCCATGCCCCCTTCCATGGCTCCTCTGGCACCCTAAAACTCCTGGGATGGAGACAGGGAGAGGCAGAAGGCAGCCAGTGCCACCTCTCAGCATCTCCTCGGCGTGCGCATGGACCAAAGTGATCCTGACAGTAAGCGAAGGAAGGGGAGGCTGATCAAAGCTGAGTGGTGTGTTTTTTCCTTTCCTTCTTTTTTTTTTCTCAATCTTTCCTTAAGTGTGAACACCATCTGGCTCCCCCAGCTCCATCAGCGCTTCCAGTCCCCAGGCAGCTTCGCTCTCCCTAATTACTGTCATTAGGCAGTGGGTAGCAATTAGGGAGGGATGCTGATGAGCAGCATCAGGAAGGCTGTGGTCCCCCAGCAGCCTCATGCAAGGGGCCGGGTGGCCTCTCCTCCCCAGCCTGGGGCCTTTTCCAGCTGGGAGCTTGGTGGGGAGCACGGGGGGTTCTGTTTTGGTAGAGGCTGATGGGGAGGGATGGGCAAGAGAAGTGCCAGGGAGTCCTGGGGGAGGCCTGACAGCACTGGTGATGGGCTTCTCTGCCTCGACAGAGTTGCTCACCAGCTGCTGCTGGTGGAAGGAGCAACAGCTCGCTGCATCCCACTGTGCCTATGGTTGTCCCACCACTCTTTGCCTGCTTTGCCCATAGGTGTCCAGCCACCAAGGACCATTTCTCCCAGGCAGCCCAGAGGCCATGGTGATGGGCTTTGTGACCAGACAGAGTCATGCCCAACTGCCACCCTTCTGCCTGGCCAAAGTGGGGCTGGCCACCAGCCTGCCTGACCTCCCTGATTCACCTCGCTGCATTTGTGCATTCACCCTGCCATGCAGGTCCCCTGGGGTGCTGCAGCCATGCAAGCCGGTGTGCAGTGTCAGTGCCATCTCGTGGCAGGTACCCTGGGCCTGATGGCCGCTCCTCTTCACCCATGGCCTCCCATGGGTGTCCCCTGATGAATGCACCCAATTGTCCCTCTGCCATGCCTGGCACTGGGAAGTGGGGAAGACTCCTGTGGGGCAGGATGAGATCAGTGCCCTGGGGTGGGTGACGGGGTGTCCACGCAGCCCCATCTTCTTGCAGCAAGTGGGGTTATTGGAGGCTGTGCCCAGAGATGAGTGGTCCCTGTTCAACGTTGGCCATCAGAGTATTGCTTCATGCATGGCATAAAATGAAGTCCACCATACCCTGCCTGCTGCCAAGGTCCAGCACCCACAGGAAGCCTATGGAGGGGTAAGCTGGGTCTTGTGGGGGCTGCTTTGGGCTGGAGTAGCTGGGCCTGTGAGTGAACTGTAGGAGACTAAAACTGGTGGGTGAACCAGCAAGGAGAGGAGAGAGGACAAAGTGAAGCAGAAGAACCCTGGCAGGGAGGCTGGTGGAGGAAAGACAAGCACTTTGGAGGCTGGGGAGCCTGTGGGGTTGAGGAGGGTTTGGCAGACATGACTGGTGGCTGCAGAAGAAGACTTTGGCCAAGGGTACCCTGGTGCCTCACGTCTCCGTACCACCACATTCTGCTGGTCAGTTGACTCCTGCCTGTAAGGCCAGGGATGGAAATCACTGCCCATCCGTAGGGACACCAAGGTTTCCACCCTTTACCAACAGCATCATTGATGGGACTTGCAGGAGCTCAAATACCCCTGTGATACCCATCGCAGGGAGGTTGAAATAGCTAGAGGTATGCCTGAGGAGGATTTGCATCGAGAAGCAATCGAGAGCTCCTTCCTCCTGCCCAGGGATTTCCTCAGACTTTCCCCTCGCTCTCCCCGAAACCCCTCACCGCTGTGGCCCAGTGGAGCCTGGTCTCACCAGCCCTTCGCAGCAGTGGGGAGGGCAGTGGGGCAGGAGGAAGTACAGCTCCTGCCTCACAGGGGGAAGTGAGAAACTGCTGTGGAAAGTCAAAGACAGGTGACAACCCCCAATAAACACATTTGCCCCACTCTTCATCCTTCCAAAGAGCTCCCGGGGTGTCCATGGTGGGATGAAGGTGGCCAGGCTCAACTGGTCCTCACCATGCAGGGGACATGCCGTGAAGTTGGTGCAGATGGAGTCTCTCCAGCTGTACGCCTGGGCCCACAGTGCTGGGGATCCCTGAAGCCTGGGGAATGGGGACCCCATACAGACCCCTGGGCACACACTGGCAATGGGATCACTTTATTTTTTCATTTTTACAACCATATTTTCATCTCTGTTCCCTCTGCTCTCCATGCATCAGACAGACAGACATCCCCCTGCCCTGTGTATAAGGATGGCGGCACATGCACAGAGGGGGTTGCAAATCCATCCCAGGCCCAGGTGGGCTGGGCAGGAGGGAACAATGTCCCACCATGACTGGCAGTCAGGCAGGCAGGTTGTGAGGAAGATGCCCTGCATGCCGTGAAAGAGAGGGGATCTCAGAGGCATTCACCGGTTGAGGAATCCAATGTGGATCAAAATGCCACTTCTGCGAAATCCATATGCTGGTGACATCCCGTAGAGGAGATGCCTGGCTGAAGTTCTAGTAGAAATGAGAGCAGAAGCCCTTACCTGAGCAGAAAGAGGGGCTTTTCCAACAGGATTATATGGCAGTTGCTTTTTCCAAATGGCCACGCTGGTCAGGGTGAGCAGTGCATCTGCAGGGCTGAGCCACAACAGCCACCAGGTGGGAAGCAGGAGATGCTCCTGACAGTCCTGGTTCACTTCGCTCTCACCACCATCTCCAGTGAAGCAGGCTGCTCTGCCTCCACAGGCAGTCCTTCCAGTACTAAAATGTCCCCCGGCCTGGCTTTGGCTCATTTCCACACTTCATGGATGCACAAAGTCACTTCAGAGGGTGCAGTGTGGAGCACAGTTATGAGGAGATGCCCAATTTGTGCTGCAGGGATAACCCTCCTGTGACTGGCGTGGGTAACTGGGAGTGCTGGAGCCTGCACAGGTCCACAGCCAGGAGACAGTCACTGGGCATGTGGAAGAGTCCCTCCACCATCCTCAGCCCCAGGACTGAGATGAGGACTCATCCCATCCCATCCCATCCTGTCCTGGATCGTGCAGAGTCTCACCCAGATGAAGACTCACCTCCACCAGCGTATTTAAGTCTGGGAGAGGAGTCGTGGTGAGGAATTTGGGCCCTGGCACCTGTGGTTCACCTTTTGGGATGGATCCTGTGAGTTCAGCTCCAGTGCCAGGGGCAGGGGCAAAGAGGGATGGGCACCATACAGCAGCAGTGCCTGGTCCTGCAGCCCTAGCTGAGCTCAGGCTTGGGCAGGCAGTCACCTTCCCATCATCAGAGGGACATCCCCTCTGCACACTGCTGCTGGGTGACCCTGCCATGAGCTGTGGCCCTCGGTGGCCCATGGGTGCTTGGAGGCAGTGCTCCCACACCTTGCTCTGCTCAGTCCCCAAGGCCACCTGGCTGAGGAAGCCACGTCACCAAAGGAAGAGCAGACCTGGGCTGCCACTGAGATGGTGCTTCTTGCAAATAACTTCTAATTGCCCAGACACCCCCTTTGGGGCCACCAGGGCTTCTCACCCAACCCACTGGGTCTGTTCAGCCAGGGGACCAGCTGCTGTCATTATGTGAGAACAGCACTCCCATGTTAACAAGTTCCTTTCCAAAGCAGAGCCCTTCCTGCACATAAAGTCACTTGTGGGCAGGTGAACAAGACCATCCACAGAGAAATGCCTTGAACCAGCAATGCCAGCCAGCTCTGGCACACAGGCAAAGCTTTGGAGACACAAAAACAGTCCTCCTGCCTACACTCACATCACTCCCTGCCTGGTTTTGCATGGCATGGAAACGTCCATCCCAAGTGATACATGGTATTTCTGCAGCTGCAGTGAGCTGAAGTGATGGTTGTCTGGGGCCGTAGTGACAAGCTCATGGAGCATCTCTAGACCAGCAATCTGCCTGCCCCTGGTCCCCCCGAACTCAGTGACTGTACGTCAGAGCAGACAGATGTTTTTTACTGTCTTTCCTCCCTTGATCCCTGCTTGGGAAGACGGACTTCTTTCTCATCCCCAACTGAAAAGGGGTTTCCCATGAGTGCCAGTGGACGCCTGCTGCTACGTGAGAGTGCCCAGAGGGACAAGAGATCTGGATATTACAGCTTGCAGAAGACAGGGAAAACAGGACTGTGAATGGAGTAGATGCTGGATGTGCCTCGTTCCATATGGTCCCAAGCTTCCTCCTACTGAGATCAGTAGCAAAAATCAAGCTAATAGCAGCTGTGTGGGATTTGGTCCCAGTGTAACTCCCTGCTTTCCCCTCCATCTTTCTTTCCCCACTCTCTTTCTGCTATCCCAGCCCCATGTTCACAGGAATCACCCATCCAGCAGCGAATATGTACTGCTCGCAAATGGCACAGCAGTCCCTGCCATGCTCTGTCCTCACCAGATGTGTCTTGCTCTGCCTCCTCCCAATGGTACAGCTGTGGCAGCACTTGGCATAACTCAGCATGATCCATTTTGGCTTCCTCCAGCACTTACAGGTATAACCTGGGACTTGTCACAAACAGGAAAATGGAGACGGAATGTCATCTTAGAATACGCATCTTGCTTGAGGTGAAAACTGGTCTGCAGACACAGATGCAAGGCTTTGCCCCATTCTCCCTGCCTTCAGGCTCTCTCCTCTCAGGCACAGTTCTGGGTGGTTTTGGTGGTGACCAGAGCTGTGGCCCCCAGCTCCGTGGCAGGCAGTGGGAAGCCATGGTTGCATTCCTCGTGACGGGGGTACACGGTGGACAGCAGGATGATGCCACCATCAGCATCACCCTGGCAGCATGGCCTCCGCTTTGTCCCAGCTTTCCCAGGTGGACTCAGCATCTTCAGGCCTCCATTGAGATGCTGACATGGGGCTGGGGCCAGGGTGGCATCTCCCTCTGTTATGGCAGGGTCCTGACAGCCTGGGGTGGGCAGGGGGCTGGTGGCTTCCATGTTTGCTGGGAGGGAGCAAGAAAAGGGGGTTATGGGGCTGACAAAGCGGGATGAGGCAGGTCCCAGGGAGAGGGTCCCATCCCTGGGGACATGTGGTGGGGAAGGTGGTGCTGGAGCAGGAGGAGCGCGCAAGGTCCCTATCGCACCTCTCCTGCTGCAGAGATGCTCCTGCTCACAACAGGCGTTATAAGGAGGTGTTTCCTCCCCACCTAGAAAACAATAGGGGAAGGCAGAAACTTGCACTGGAGCCCTGTTGCTAGGCCCTGCCGGTGCAGGGCAGCCTGGCCCGTGGCAGCTCGCCCTCCCCAGCCACCTCCCACTTAAAAATAGACTTGTTTACACCCTTCAAACGCAGGCGCGTGCTGCTGGCCCTGAGCTCCTGCGGCTTTCCATGCACCCCGTGCTGCAGGGGTGGCTGGCTGGGTACGGGACAGGGGACACAGGGACCAGGGCACACAGCAGGGCATAGCTGAGGGATGCCTCTGATGCACTCCTCTCCTGCTGCTGGATTTCTCCCTCCTCTTTCGTTATTGGTGTCTTCCCTAGGTGTGCTCATCACAAGCGGTCACAGACGCACTTGGTTTAGCGGAAAAGCCCTGGGTAATGTCCCCAAAAGCCTGAGTCACCCAGCCAGCGCCATGGGCGGCATGTGGGCAATGAGGAACCATTCCCACTGCCCAGGGATGGGGACCAGTGATGCCAGGCAAGACCATTGCTGAGAAGAGCGGCCAGGGTTGAGTCCCGCCGGTGCAGGGGTCCTGGGGGGAAGAAACAGCCACCCAGCCCCTGGCTGATGCCCCATCAACGGGCACTGTGGCCTCCCCCCACCCCAAAAATACACCACCAGAAAAGTGTAGGGTATTGAAATACTCTCACCCCCAGCCCTATTTTTGATGCTGCTGGGGACAGCCCTGTGCTGTGTTTCAGTGTCCTGCCAATGGGACTGGCCCTGACCCCGTCAGGGTCTCTCGGGTGTGTGTTGGAGGGTGCTGGGCATCCCAGGCAGGAATGGCAAGCTGGGCGATCAACACAGGACCCCCAGTTGCAGCACCATGGGGAAAGGCTCCCTATGGAGATGTTCACCACTGTCCCTACCACCTGTGATCGATCCATGGCCCTCCAGCTACTGGGAGAGAGGCTGCTCACCAGCTCTCAGTATGGGCACCCCGTGAAGAGGGGATGGTGCCAGAAGGTGCTTTACGCACCCAGCAAAAGGAGAGCTGTTTCAGCAGGGTTGCAGCAGCAGCCAAGTGCAGGTATGTGTTTCAGGGGAGGATGTGGGATACCATCGCTCAGGGGGTAGCTCAGCTGCCCTGCAATGCTCCAGGGTATCCGTGGAGCTTGCGTCAAGGTGGAGAAGCCAGCCTCAACAGGGATGTGCCTCAGGGGAGCCAGTGACCAGTAACTCCAACTGCCCTGCGGTCCTCAGGGTGCTGTGAGAGAGAGAGTAAGAGGTCCCCTACCTTGGGCCTCCTTGTCCTCCGCCTTCGTCTTTCTCCTCCACTTCCCCAGCTTGCAGACCAGGAAGCCCAAGAGGGTGGCCAGGACCAGGATGAACACCACTGCTGCTGGGACCCCGAAGATGAGGAGGGTGCTGGGCAGGTCCATTGAGGGGTGGGTGGGCTCCAGGGCCGAGGCGGGCACTACACTGGCAGGCTCTGCTGTGGGGCGAGACGCCAGCAGTGTTAGGGAGAGCTGGGGCAAGGGCAGGAGGGCAGCAGCATTACCCACCCCTCTGCAGTGGCTGTGAAGGAGAGTGGCTCTTCAGCATTGATCATCCTCAATGAACTGTCCCCCTGCCTGATGGGACCCTCATCCCACCTGCTGGCTGGTGGGAGATGAGAACATCCTGCTCTTCCCATGGTCACCCCTGTGGCAGGCTGTGACCCCCGCACTGGGCTGGGTCACTCTTCTCCCTGCACTGCATTCCCCTCACTGGAACGGGCTTCCCTCTTCTTCTCTCCTCCTCCTTCCCCTCCAGGTGAAGGCAGCGCTCCATCCTTCCTCACCCCCTCCACTGTCATCTGCAGCACAAGGTTCCCTTCACCTGCCCACCCCAGGGTGCCCCCAGCCCTCTTGGGCCCTCACCAACAAGCCCTGGGGAGCTCAGTCCCCATCCTCCCTTGCCCCTTACTTGTGTTTTCCTTGAAGAGGTCGGAGCACTTGACACAGGACTTGGTCAGGAGGTCGAAGCACTGGGAGGAGAGGCAGGAGGAGGCAGAAACGGCTTTTCCTGAGGAGGACATGGCAGAGTGGGAGCGAGAGCCCGGCTCCCCCATGGCGTGTCTGCCGAGGGGCCTCCGGAGTGTGAAATCGCAGCGCCCCGAGGCCCGTGGCAGAGGGAGATACAGTCTGTCAAGCTTTGCTGACTCCCTTGGGGCTCGTGATTGCTGTGCTTGCCATGGGGCGGATCTTCACTGGGAGGAGGAGGGTGAGGGCTCAAGCCCTATTCCTGCCTGTGCAGCTGCCCTCAAACTGCTCCTCTTCTCCACACTATGCCTCCAAAATCCCCACAGCCCCCGGTGTTCCCAACCATGCAGCATCCCAGCCCAGTGGTGTCACCTCCACAGCCCGCCCATGTTACCTCCATCCAGGGCATGTCCCCCAGTGTGACCCAAGCCTCCCTGGCATCCCTCTGTGCTACAGGAGGCTTTCCTGTGCCTGCACCTCTACAAGACCTCATCACAGGGATCCAGCTTGGATGCAAAATGCAGAAAAGGACTCCAGGAGAAGAGTGCAGAGGCACCAAGGTTTCCCCTTTAAAAGCTCCCACTGCTCCCAGGACATGGCCTGTTAGTGATCGCTGCACAGGCAGGCTAACTGGTGTGTGTTCTCCATCCTATTAATGATGATGCTCTCCATCACTTCGCTCTTTCCATTGTCTCCATCCCAGACCTAGATGTGTGGCAAGGATCCTCCCAGCTCTTGGCACCATGTCTCATTTGCCAGGGTTCGGATCTGGCTCTGCTCAGCAGCTGCCCAGGGTGTGGGCAAAGTAAGTCATACCAAGCCAGTCTGGTCCCCATACCCCTTTGAAGGGACTAAATAAACTCTTAATGGTCTTAGGTGTTCCTGATCAGGAGGAGAAACATCCTGCCACCAGTACGTGCACATCAAAGCCTGATGCTTGAGATCTGAAACGGATAGGTGATGGATTTCAGTGCTGTAGGTGGCTCTTCTCCATCCCTACCAAACAACAGTCATGTCCCAGTTTTTTCACCCCATAGGGAAGAAAGGGACCAGCCACAGCTGCTGGGTTGCTCTCAGCTGAAGGAGGCAGCGCAGGAGACCTGCTCTGGCCACAAGAGCCCTAACAAGGTTTTACTGCTGGATTCCCATCCTTGCAGCAGCTACAGCCTCCAGGCTCTTTCTAGTGAGGTCTCTGCCACTTGCTGCCCTGCACCAAGGCTGGGATGGAAGAAGGAGGAAAGCTGGAGGATGCTCTGGTTCGAGATGGCAGAGCACTGGGCAGCCAAGCTCCTCTGAGGCAGGCCGGAGGTCTTGCTCCCTGGATGTGCCTGACCCTCTCCAGTGGCTTTCGGCCAAGCTGAGCCTACAGCCTCCACACACCACCCCTGAAGCTCCAAGCAGGTAGCTGGCCTCAGGGCAGTACCCAAGTAGCCCCAGCACTGCCTCAGCCCTCCCCACCCGGCACCATGGGGCTCTGAGTGAGTGAAAGTGCTGACCAAAACTGGTCACTGCCCACCAGTTCCACGCCTGCCTTGATTTCACTTCCCTCTACAGCTGCATGCCCTGCCATTCAGCCTTTTGCCTGGCTGCCAGGCAGCACCCTGCCAAGCACCATGCTGGTGGGGATGGTTGTGCTGAGCCCAGGGAGCTGCAGGCTCCACCGAGGAGCTGTGAGACCTGGCTGCCATTCCTGCACCTCTAACTCAGTTACTGCCCCTCCATCATAATCACCATAACCCCCCCCAGGTGAGCAGGAGAACACCAAGCACTTCCCTCTCTCAGCACATCCCCACATGCCAAGGTGCAGGCATGGGAGCTGGAAGGGCGTGCATCCAGCAGCAGTGAGCATCCGGAGCAGCTCCGGGGTGATGGAAATCAGTGATGCAATGCCATGACCTGCAGCAGGGAGAAAAAGAAAAGTGCGGGCTTGCTCCTGTCCACATCTGAGCTCCACAGTGGAGATCCCCAGGCAGGAGAGGGCACCCGGAGCCCTCACTGTCCCCAGCAGGCAGCTCGCAGAAGTGTAAGGGAAGGGACTAGGGAGCAGAAAACATCTTGTATTGTGGGCTGGTGGGGCTGGAGACATGCACAATGGCAGAGGACCCCACAAAACAGCTCTGTGAGTGCTCTGTAAAGATTCCTGCCCCTGAAATGCCTCCCTGCTCCAAAGGCTGTGGTGTTCCTCTTGCCCTGGGGTGTTTCCACCTGCTGGTCTCCTTTTCCCAAAGGGGGATGCTCCTCCATCACCTCTCTCTTGCCCTCCCCTTGAAATTCCCCTGCTGTGCTTCCCCTGCATCAGTTGTCTTTCGGTGACCCCCCAGCCCCTATTCCCATGGGTCCTGCTGTAGCACTGCCACCCTGCCCCTCTCCCTCCCCTCTCGGCTTAATGCACAGTGGGGGTAAATAGGTCCTGGCATCTGCCAGGATTAACTCTGTGACCCCTCCAGTCAAATACATACACTGGGGAAAGCCCGGACGTGTTGCCTTTGACGTGGAGGGTGAAGTTTACAATAACGCTCAGGAGCTGATGGCTCCCATTTTGGTACCTGGGGTGAAAATTTGAAGCTGCAAATGCATGGTAGGGAGCCTGAGACAGCAGCCGTGATGTTCTCCTGCAAACAAAGTGATCCCAGCTCCTGTTACGTAGAAGGACGTTGCAGTCCCATCACCACAGTCGACCTTACCTATTCCCCTGCGTTTCACGAGCCCTCTTCATCCTCCTCTGCAGCAATTCCACGCTCCGCTTCTGTCCCAGCTGCCTCCTCCCTGGCCAAGAAAATGATGTTTGAATTCATACATGATAACGCTTACTCATGGAGAAAATCACCACTGACTTCCCCAGCAGCACTTGCACGTGTGCCTGCTCATGAGTGTGGCCCATGCTGCCCGGCTGGCTCTAGGCATCGGCCATTCCTGTCTTCATCTCCCCCATCTTTGCCTCCCCTGCTCTTTGTAGCAGCGGTTGGTTGGTTTTGGAGCAGCAAAAGTTAAAGCTTGATGAGTAGTTTGAACTATTTGCACCTCAGAGCTGAATACACTTGGTAATAGCACAAATGCATAATTAAAGAGCAGAAAAAATGACTCACTGGATAAGGAAATGCGTGTTTCTTATCTCTGCAGTGAAACGAAAGCCCCGGGAGCCTGGGACGCTGGCTAACCAAGTGCCTTTATTAAACAAATAAACCAGCGGAGATATCAAACAAGCTGTTTAAAATTGTATCTTAACCCTGGAGTCGGAGGGCTGGATCCCCAGTGCCGCGTGCTCCAGCCCCGCACTGGGAGGGCTGGCTTGGGCCAAAGCTGGCTGCTGGGATACCCACTGCGGACGGGGCAGTGACCCGGGAGGTGGAGGGACAGTGGTGTTCTGCGAGTGCCTGTGCACACATGAGTGACCGGACCAGCGTGAGCGGTTCCTCTGGTGTCGGGGTGGGTGAGGTGACTCACGCACACGCCTGCAGAGCCGCCCGCAGCAGAAAATACCCACTGAAAGTTCACCTTGTGCTGGTGTGCACCGGAAACCCAGAGGCTTGTTGATCGCAGAAGCTGCAAGGTGTTTGTTGAGCAGACCCAGTCACTCCGGGACAAGCCTCTGGCAGGATGCGCCCAACACCCCAGGAATGCCCAATGTCTGCCCCACATCCAGATGGTGCCTCTTGGAAGGCTTTGGCTGGAGCCAGCCCCCAAAGCACATTTGGCACCTCACCCACACTGCCCTTTCCAACACCCCTGTGCTGGCTGGTGGGAAGCATCTCCCCCCAAGAGATCCCAGCTGTGGCTCTCAGGAGCTGGTTTCACAGGGCTCCAGCACAAACCGGATCCTCCTCGGGATCCCTTGGATGGCCTAATCCCGCTTGGCTCTGCCTTCTCTAAGCCATCTGGGTTTAGGGGCAAAACCTGGGAAGGTTTTATGAATAATACAGGGAAACTGAAGGCTTTAAGAGATTCACTGTGACCCCAAAACTCAGACCCCTCTGTAGGTGCTCTGGTTCTTGCCACGGTATTTTGTGGCACTGCTCAGGCACATGCATGGGAGCTTGGCATGGGGCAGCACCCTGGCAGCACCAGCTCTGAAAGTTGTTCAGCTTCTCCCTCGCTGTTCACATGTCCCTGGACCTGTTCTTCTCCATGAGGTTAAGGAACAATGAGCAGGTGTCCTTGGCTCCTATTCAAAGGGCTTGGACCCCTCCACGGGTGATGCTGAGCACCCACATTAGGCTTCTACAGTTGGGCTGCCCTTGGAAGACCCCTGCAGGGTTACGAAGCAGTGGGTCAGCCCTGCCTGGGCTCAAGCTCCCTTTGCCCATTCCTGCTCCCTCCCCTAGAGAGCCCAGGAGGGCTCTCACACAGCACCATGGACAACATGAGGAAACCCCCCTCCAGCCCTGGGGGAGCTGAGCCCTTGACCTCCCCTGTGAGGACGAGGCGGTGGTGAGGAGCAAGGGGTGCTTCCAGCCGATGTGCTGGCTGCTCTTGACACTCCACAGAGCCCAGTGGGGCTCTCTCACAAGCCTCGGGTCCCCACACACTGCCTGGGCCCCCACAGCCCCCCGTGTCACGAGTGACACGCCTTTAGCTGAGTCCAGCTCTTCTGCCTGGATGTCCCTGCAAGCAAATGGTGACCAAAGCTCCCTGACTGCTCTGCCTGCATCAGGGATGTTGCCCCCATCCCTATGCTGAGTATGAGTGGGAGCTCACCCTGTCCCCCTTGGGTGACTGGGGGAAGGCCAAGTGCTCCGCAGCTTTTCATGTCACAGGAAGCCTCCATGTGCTCAGCAGGGCCAGGCAGCACCTCCAGCACCGAAAGAGAAACCGGTGGCTGAGGGCGATGTGCTGCCCCACCACAAACCTCTGAGCAGGTGGGTTCAGGCATGTGCACACTGGGGCAGAAACCTCCCCAGCACCCACAGCACAGCCCCACGGTGCTCTCTCGGGGCAGGAATCTCCAACAGATGGCTCCAGAGCCAAAATCAAAGCCTGCTGAGGGAAAGGGGCTGCATCCCTTGGAGCCCTCACCCTCTGCAGCTGGCTCCAGCAGCCAGGCACAGGGAGCTGCTCCAGTCAGCCTGGAAGTCAAAACTAAACTCACCAGCCCCAACTGCATTTTGCATAGCACTTTATTACAATGAACTGCTTGCAGGAGAGCTGCGGCTCCAGCACACACACAGAGTGGTTTGGTGAATTAATTTGGGCAAGAAGGCAACCCGAGAGAGCACAAAGGTGCTTGAGAGCAATCCCAGGGCAGAAGAAACAATGTTTTTCCTGATTGCACCAATTTCTTGCAATTTATTCTGCTTCCTGCTGTACAACCACCCGCCTTCCCCCCACAGAAATGGCACCCCACCGGCCCCCATGCACTGCAGCCCAGCCGCAACACAGCCATGCTCCTCAGCACTGGCCATAGGAGCCATCCTAAGAGGGATGCTTAAAACCAGCAGCATGCCTGGATAATTTAAGCACAGCCCAAGCAGGGGGCAGGGGAAAAAAACCCAGAACTCCTGTGGCACCTGCAGATGCAACAGCTGAAGTAGGAGTAAGGGAACAGGAGCCTGTGCTGTTTCCACTACTGACCACTGCTCCAGAAACAGGCCCCTGGGCCACCCTACAGCTCCCATCACCCCAGACACAGGCTAGGGAGGCAGGTCCAAGTCTGGCCTCCCTCAGCCCCACCACCGGGGAGCTCCATCTTCTCCCAGTGTCACCGGATGGTGCCCCATGAGCAGCTGAGCCGGGGGAGTACAGGGACTGTGACTGGAGGCTGCTTGGACAGTCAGATGCCAAAGCCAAGCTGGTGCCAGCCCTGCAGGGCTGAGAAGCGCTGCAGCGCTGCAGGAGGAACGAGCAGCACGTGTCTGGACATGAGCGAAGCCCCGATCTGGGATGAGAAGCGAGGAAGCACGTCTCCGCTGAGCCAAAGCGGGCCCCGCGGCCGGCTGGCTGCCTCTGGCAGTGAGCTCGTCACCACCGCGCTGTCGCTGTCAGCTGTGAGGGTCCGGCTCACAGCTTCCCCTCTCCTCCCTCTCCAGCAAAGCACTGGGCTGTGTCTCATCAGCCTGCAGTGGCATCGCCACACTTGCCAGTACCTGCACCATTCTACGGCTTCCAGTGACCTTCACGCACTGGCCTGGTGTAAAAAGGGATCCTTCAGCTCAAAATAATGTAATAAATCTCTGTGGCCACATTAAGGATGAGATGTGGGAGAAAGCTGAAAGGCAGATTTGGCACATGCCTCTGCTGTCCTGGCCAGCATCTGGGCTTGATGCCTCCACTGTCCTGCAAAGGCCAGAGAAGCAAGAGGGGAGCAATGCATTGGGTGGAAAACGGGAAGATGAGGGGCTGCTGTAGATGCAGGGCTGGAGAGGTGGAGGGGGTCAGCCAGCAGCCTTGGGCTGTACTCACCCCACCACCACCCTGGCTTCCCAGGGACCTGTGTGCAAAGGCGTTCGGTTCCCTTTCAAAGGATGATCCTCCCCACAGCTTGCAGGGGCTGCCTCTGGACGCACTTACAAGCTTCTGGGACTTGAAAGGCTCTCGATGAAAGGGTGATGAGTTGCACTGGCACAGGAAGGGGGATACTGAGGCGGGGGGTGGAACGGCACTGTCAAGGCAAGTGGACATCATCCCCGCTCCGAGATCCCTTTCCCCATTTCCCATCCCAGGGAGAGCACCCACAGGGGAGGTCCTGCCTTCCACCACAGTCCATGGGGAAGGCTGCCCACCTGCCCCTAGGGAACATCTCCTGGCCAGCACAGCTCCCTGGCTCATGCTTGCCTTCCCCTTCCATGCTGCACCACCTCACTGCACAGGGCTGGCCACCAGTGGATGCAGGCAGGCTTCCAAGAGACTGTGCAGCAATGTAGCATCTCCCATCACCCAACCTAAAAGCACATCAGAATCTGGGGGCTGATACAGCTTTGTACCGTGTAATAATCTTGTCTCTAGGCTAGGTAACTAGGACTGTAAATCCCTGCTGATAATCACAGCCACCATGTCTGCAAGCTCTCCTCTGGACCATTCATTTGGCTTGATGATGCTTTAAAGAGACATCTAATGAGGATAATCTGATTCAAATCCCCTCTGCTTTTGGGCAGCAGAGCAATTCAGTCCCCTTCACACTCCTTCTTCCTCCATGACTGTCTTTATTTCTCCTTCTCATATGAATCACTCTGGGGTTTCCTTTGCTTTTTGCATTACTATTTTGATTCTTTGATATGACCACTGCAATCAAGATTTGCTCCCTTTAGAACCTAATCAGCATTAAATCAGACTCACTTTTTACTCACAGCCTCATAATAGGATGCTGGCCTATGCTTCAGCTCTCACTTTGGGTGCAGGGAACATTGCAGCCTGTTTAAAAGATTCCCTCTTTACCTGATTCAATCAGAACCACTTACGGGAGATCCGCACACATTTCAAGCTTGGCAAGAGAGCCAAGCTTTGGGAAGGGGGGAAGGTCTCAATCACACTCAGCTTTCAGCACAGAGCAGATGGCAAACATACCGACTATATAATTTATAGGACATCATCACTACGTATTAGTCCCATGCAGTGACTGAGCTCAGCCAAACCACAGCTCGCACACACAGAGGGGACTTGTGCAGGTGATGCTCCACGTGCATCCTGGGAGAGCCGGAAGAGCCAGGCTTTGGAGAAAGCACACGCTTCACGTTTCATCTCCTGTAACACGGAGCAGAGGACATGGTGCAGCAACCCTTGGCCCGGAGGGGTTTTCTCTTCCCTACGGGCCGGGCACACACTTCCCAGCCCACAAACTTGTGTTCGAACTAGGTCGGTATTATGCAACATCTGCGCGCGAGCAACTCCCCTTTCTCTTTCCCTTCCCCAGAAGTAGCTCACACGGCAGCACAGTGGATGCCAGGGCAGCCCAAGGCCAGGAGCTGGGTTTGTTTGCACTCCTTCAGGCCTGCCATGCTGGCACAGCCTGGTGTGCAGCTTGAAGGGGGCCACAGAGCCCACAGGGGATGTGCACCACCACCACAGCTCTATTTACACACTGCCTAGCCCCCCCTGCCCCTGCCTGTCACCCAGACACACACACGGGGATGGCAGGGAGGTGTGAAGGAGGGATCATGAAGGAGAATTGCCCAGGATGGCCAAGCTGGGTTGTAACCAAAGAAAAGATCAAAAGGGAACAACTGGGTAGTAAGCACATCCCCTGCAGAGCAAGGAGAGGGCAGGTCAGCCCCATCTCTAAGGCAGGAGAGCTTTCAGCCCTCTGCATGGCTAAAAAGGAGCCCTGGAGACAAGCGCGCAAGACTGAGCCTTTACAGGTACCAGCAACACCCCTTTACCCCAGGGCTTCCCCAGCTCCAGTGCCTTTGATCCTCTGCTGCTCGGAGTAACAGCACGAGGCACTGAGTCACCCCTCAGTCCCACGGCAGAATGAGGATTAAAGAGTTGACATTGGCACATTGCTTTGAAGAGAGGTGCTCCACTGCAGCATGAGCCACAGGTTGTTAGATACCGAGCTGAGCCAAATGCAACCCTGCCTTCATAGCTGTCATCTCTGGAAGAGCAGGAACAGGAAACAGCAGTGGGGGAAGATCTAGAATGTCACACTGGGGCAGTGCCTGTGCTGCCATCCAACCTGGAAGAGCAGCCAGCACAGAGGTTCAGGAGAGCTTTGAGCTGACCAGTGCACAGTGATAGTGCCTCAAGGACCACCAACCCTCAGCAAACACCCATGGTGTTTCTCCAGCTGAGTGCTGCGGTGACTTGGCCAACTTGGCAGGAGGAAGGCAGGCCCAGCCACAGCAAGCCACCATTGTCCCGTTGCTGCAGTATGGGCACACAGTGCGACTTGAGAGCTTCCATGGGAAGACAGGGAAGGAAAGCCAAGAAAGCCTCCTTAGCATATTTAGTGCTAGCCAGGCTTTTTAGGTCAGTGTAGCTGTGCTGGCTCCTGCACAAGGGCTGCTCTCAAGCACGGCTGCGGCAGCTTGCTGGACCCAGAGGGCAGAGCAGGATCCCCACAGGGAAGTCGCCTCTCTCTGTTCTGCCCTCACCCCATCTCGGTGCTCCCTCCCGTGACGCACAGGGCCCACGGGGCCCTTGCACGCCGCCCGCAGCCGCACCTGCGCCTCTGTAGAACACGTCTCTTCCACACCCCACTGACTGCCCTCTGCGGAGGAGGCTGTGGGGCAGGGGACAGAGCCTTTCCTGGCCCCTCTCAAACCACCACCCCGCACGGCGAGCTCGAGGGGGGTCAGTACGATTGCACGTGCCGGCTGCCCCAGAAGGGGCCCGTGGTGAGGGAATCGTGTCCCAGCGTGGGCCAGGAGCCCGCGCTGCTCAGCTGCCAAGGAGTCAGAGCGACTCACATCACTCCCGAGGCCCCTCAGCCCAACCTCTCTCTCGCTCTGCACCGGTTCTTCACAGCCAAGGCGGCCCCCCCTGCGCAGAGCCGACCCGAGGGGACACCATCCTGCTCGGCATCGCCGCGCCGTATTAATATTTAAACAGTGAGGAAGAGATCCAGAGACTTTGATTTCTCCCACCGGCCAATTCAAGGATAATTGAACTGCATGGGGAATTTCAGCGTTTCAGAGTGTAATTTTGTTCCAGTTCACAACAAAACCCAACCATGCCGCAACGCCTCATGAGCGGGATCGCAGCCCAGTTTCAGGCAGCCTCCCTGCAGCAGAGTCAGGCAGGTGAGCAGCACAAAACACAGCCGATCTTAAGCAGGTCCCACCAAACCCTTCCCCCCAGAACACAGGTAAAAAAGTCACACATTGCTCATTAGGTTTCTTCTGAATATTTCCACGCAATTCCAGACTTGTGACCCCAAAGCGATGTCTATCTGCTCTCATCACACCCCTCCAGTGGAGGCAGCTCCTGCTGTAGAGGCAGAGGAAGTGAAGCCCAGTGAGTTTTAACCCTTGCACCCAGGGTCATGCAAGGAATCAGGAAGAGGTGACATGAGCCCAGTGTTCCTGGCTCCCAGCTCTGGACTGTGCCAGCCACTGCTTTCTCTTGCATATAAATCACTTTTCCCCACCAGTGAAGGACAGCTGGTCACTGAATGGAAAGTGGCAGTTGTTCAGCAGCCCACAGCAAGGCTGCACACCAGCTTAGGGTGGGAAGTGGAGAACACTCAGAAGAGACTGCCAGGGGAACTGGGCCAGCTGAATGGAGATGTAGCAGCTGGAATCTGGCCAGAGCAAAGCCCAGTGCTCCTGCAAAACAAGTTAAAAATCCCATGGGGAAAAGTGTCTCCTTTGCTTTTTCCATCAGAGCAGGTACCTCTGCCAGAGCTCTGCAGGGCAGCTCCAGGCAGCACAAGTCTCTTCATGACCACTGTCCACAGCAGCAGCAGGCAAAAGCTGCCAAGCAGCTCTTACAGCTTGAGCACAGCTGCCAAGCGCCACAGCTGACCTAACCCAGCCAGCCCCTTCCAACTACAGGCCTTGGCAAGCAGAGACATCGAGTTTTAATCAGTGCCCAAAGCAAATGTTAGAGGTGGCCTTGAATTTAAACCTCTACCACAAGTTTCAAGGTTTGGAGGGAAAGATAAGTCCCCAGGGCTGAATTTATCTCTGATCTTTGTTCCAGGACAGAGACCTTTTACTACAGCAGCCATATCAGTACACAGACTTTCTCTCCTGCTAGTATAGACCAAGCATATCATGTCTTAGCACACTTAAGAGCTGGTCTGATTTAACTGCTGGTGTGGCAAAGCCAGCAAGAAAAACCCCTTCCCTTGGAAAACCTGTGCTAGCAGAGAGCTATGGTCCTGAGAGGCAGTGCCAATCACACTGACACAGAGCAGCTCAGCTAGCAAGCTGAGGATACAGAATCTTCTTCATGTGACTAGGCTGAAGATAAAATCCTGTAGCCCATCTGCTGTACCAGAACAGACCCTGTTACAGCCTCAACCAGCTCCACCACCACCCCCCCAAAAAAAAGCACTGCGCGACTGAAGCTTACACTAGTGCAACTGTGCAAGGTCTTCTGGACTTATTATACTGCTTTTACACTAATGTTGCCGACAAGCAAAACCACGTCCACAAACAGCAGCAGTCAAACCAGGAACACTCATGGGTGTTCTTGTCACAGAAAGGGGGATTTCTCTTTGAAAATCTCCCCAGGGTGAGGGAGCTGAGGCAACAGAGAGAGTGAAAGAGAAAGCAAGTAACTCCAGAATACCTCTGTTTAGATTCCAACCACCTTGGCAAGCTTTTTCCTAATGTTTAAATATGACAGTCACTAGTCCTAGTTCAGCTTCAGGCCCTTCATGGCTCTGATCCCAATCCAAGTACTACTTTCACAAGGCCTTTATCAAATGTTAGCCCTGGCTACTCCATCCAGATGAAAGATATCCTCAGATGCCTTGTCCTCTCTGGCAGGGGCAGTGTTACAGCCTGTCTAAAGTAATAGCTGACAGTTCCTAGACGTATTTACTTAGCTGAAGCTGTAGCTTTAGATGTGTCCCAACTACTTTTAGTTGTAAAACATGATGGACCTGAGGCATTGTGTCAGATTCTTAGATATGCACCACTTCCCCTGCCACTTCTAGTGAAGACTTTTTCCTAAGAGCATGAAAAATATTTGCCTCAAGGTGAAGTGAGATGCTGCTCTTAAGGAACTAGATTTTATTTTGTACCAGCTGGGATAGGCCACCTGTAGGAAGCGGTACAAACAATATCTTTCTTCTTTGAAAGTAGTGGAAAGAAAGAAATACCACATCTGAAACACAGTGGTAGAAAAAAACCCAACCTGATGTTTGAAGACGCAGGAATGGACAGCAGCACGTGTGGGTTGCTACAGAGCAGTCTGGGTGAACCAAAGAAAGTTTCGTTTTCACCAGTCAACAAAGCACAGCAAAATTACTCTTGAGGCCAAGCGGATTTTACGCCAGTCCAATAGTGATTAAGAGGCAACCAGGGAGCAACCTAGGAGACTGAAGAGTCTCCTTACCTTACAGCAGCTGCGGAGACGAGAGACTGGCTCATTTCATGCCGTAGCCCTTCCTTCCCTCCCCCAGATTGCACCTGCACAATGAGAGCAGATCGAAACCAGTCTGTTCTAAACCATGGTCTCATTTATTTTCAGGGACCCAAAGCGAGAGCAAGGCTGAGACAGCATAACCAACAGAGAAACTTGTTTCTCAGCATGACTGCCTCTCTCTGGTGGCCAAGTCCTGGCTGGTACCTTCAGGATCACAAAGCTAGCTGAAAGTAGGGCATGCCCATTAAGCTTCCTATCCTTCTCACACAGCCAGGAGAGTTTGCATATTTCTTTCTCCTTTGGGTTTTAGCCAGTCCAACCCTTTTGGGCACCATAACACAGCTGAATGGTTCAGCTCCTTTTGTTTCAGCTGGTAAACAACCTAGCCCTCCCCTGCCAGCAACAATGAAACTGGAGCTGGGATTTGTGTGTCCTCTGAGCAAGGATACAGGCTTTGTGCCTTGCTGAGCTGTCTTTACAAGGACTGCCAACACTCACAGCTGATTAAGCCTGCAGTGCTGCTTTCTGCTTTTCCCTGCTCACAGACAGATGTCAGAAACAAGCTAAGCGAAACAGCATACACAGCTAAAGCTCTGCCCCTACCTACATTAAAGCACACTATTGGGGATTAAATAAATTAAACCAGGAGGGAGCTTAACACATTCTCTCTGGGCTTCATTTCTACCTGGCACGAATTTCTGGGTAAGAAACATCCCAGCGTTTCAAGAAACATTGTATTCCAGAAGGTGGCTCAAGTGGATATACAGGAAGATTTGTATTTGAAAAGCTTTTGCCACCACCCCGTGGCTGAAGCCGTGACTGCAGCCCACCAACTAA
The DNA here is from genome assembly GCA_025629905.1 of Lorius lory. Lineage (NCBI taxonomy): Eukaryota > Metazoa > Chordata > Aves > Psittaciformes > Psittaculidae > Lorius > Lorius lory. The sequence goes on along the minus strand of JAOSLQ010026966.1, from coordinate 10,762 downwards.
CTGGAAGTTCAAGCTGCGAGCAAGGACCTGCCTCCCTGCCAGGGCAAACCTGGGCAAGTGCTCATAGGTCGTCAGAGCCAGAGCCATACCTGAACAAAGAACATACAGCTAATTATTAAATAGTACACATTTTATTAACTTACAACTCCGTAACAAACTACTGAATTGCAGTGAGAATATGGTTATCCTGGGCTTAATAAAATAGGATTGCTTGTTATCCTTGATTTGCTAGATGAAGCCTTTTTCTTTACAGATCTATAAGAAAGCTAAAGTGCTCAATTATCTTATTTGGTCCCTTCCTCCCCAGTTAGGTATCAGCCATGGAATACTGAGCCCTTCACTGTGCAGACACTCACACACCTGGATCACTAACTGCCCGCTGAAGTACAACCCTTCTTCCCCATTATTCTGTTGGTGGGGAGACAAAACCTAGCAGCCAGGTTTCATGTTAGTCCAAGGTGCTATATTTCAACTGGAAGGAAGCAGGAACCTGCTGCCTCTTCTCTAGTACTTTGGGGAACTAAGATACTCAACGTGATATGAGGCATTTGGGATAGCAGTGTGTTCTTCTGATATTCTCTCAGTAAAACACATAGCTCCTGGGCACTGGGGAAGTGGGCGAAACTCAAATTTGATCATGAAATGGGACTGAGATGTAATAATGGATAGGAGTCCCCAGTTCAAACTCCTCTCCCCGCCAGCACCTCTACATTATCAGCTGAACAGAAATCAAGCTTTTCTTGAGAGATTAGCAACTAGGAACAGCTCTGGATGAGTGGTCATGACAAATTAGGCAAAAAAGCTTCCCAGTGTGATTCCAACTGAAGCAGCTTGAATGCCTGAAGTAAAAATCCTGATGAATGTGGCTCAATTCTCACAATGTGAAGCTAGTAAGAGTTCCTCAACATAAAGTTAAAGGTCAAGGCAGAGACTCCTGGTACATGACCAGCACAGATCTGTAACATCTGGAGAAGTCGCTGAGCAGTGGCAACTCGTGTCCTTTCCAACTGGAAACAAAATTGAGAAATTATTTCAGCAACAGAAAAGCAGTGCAAAGCTGTGATAAAATAAAACGAAAACCAGAGCAGGCAATAAGTATGGTTCAGAGCAGCCAGCTACAGAAAACTCCAAACAGGCCTGTTTACTCCCCTAATGTTAAGGAAGGTACAGTGTTGTCAGCTGAAAACCCTGCAGGGCTTGCTAAAGGCACAGATATTACCTGCTGGTAGGGAAGTGGTCTCTGAGGGTGGAATGATGAACACACAGAAACGTGAACACACATTTACTGAACTCTCCCTCCAGCTTTTCAGACCAAACAGGTAATTGGAAAGAGTGGAGTATCAGATGGCAAAACAGTCTGTGAAGCAACAAAGCCTGCCTAACAGGAAGCATTATATAGACAAGAGAGTCACATGGCAAATAACAGCTATGGGGCTCCCAGGAAGAGAAAATGCCTCAAAGAACAAGTGTACGGAGGCTTTGTGTATCAATGAAGTCTTTGTTAATTTAGACTTGGCTTCCTGAGGCTTTGAAGCAGCACAGGAATGAGCCGGTAATTTACAAGACTCATTTCAAGAACAGCAAGACCTCTGTACCTCTACTACTCTTATAGAGTCTGGTCTCTGACACTTAAGACAGTAGTGTATGTGCATATATTTATTGCTAAGGTAATGATGTTCCTGAGGATCAGAGAGCACTGGAATGCACAAAACCTTACAGACACCAAATTAGCACCTTACCTCCAGCTCACAGTATAGCACAGGACTGCAGTAGACTTCTCCCAGTTTCCAGATGGAACTCATTTCTACACTGCAGTAATTCACCCTGCCAACTACAGAAAGATTTCCCACATTACAAGCCACATATTCAACATTCAGTTAAGAAAAGTATAGGGAATTCCATATGCACAAAATTATCCAGAGCTAGCTTTGAGAGCACCATAGAAGATAAGGCAACAGTGAGCAGTACAAACAGAATGGTACAAGACTCACAATGGAATTAGCACGGAAGTCTTTCATATTACTAATGTGGAACAGTAATGCCACATTACCAAGTACTGAAACATTACCATTTTGGATAAGGGACTGGTACACTATTATCAGCACAGTCTGAATCTTCCACTCATTAGTAGAAGCCCTCCTGGCTCATGTGGTATCACAGGGTGCTCAAGTCTCTGAGGAATTAACTTGCTCAGGAGAGCCATAGTACAGGACAATGCTAAGACTCTTTCTCACCCCAGAAATAGGCCTCTTGAGCCAAAAATTCCAAGGACACAGGACCTCTGGTCCAACACTGAGCAGTATGGTCTGCCTGCTCCATTTCCTCAGAGCTGAAGCAGGGAGGATACAGGAAAACACTCTCTCTACTTGAGGCAGTGGGGGAGGAAAAGAAACTGATTAGAGGCACGACAGGGCCAGACAGTACACAGCGGGGATACCAGTGTTGTATTAAAACCATACTTAATAGTTTAGTAGCTCATCCATTTAAATGCATTTTATTACCACAGTATCACATGCTCCTCACTGCTTATTAAGATAATCATTAAGACAGATCTGCAAGAGCAGATAGAATAGACTTCTACAGTACCACAGGAAAAAAACACAAATCAATAACACAAATCGTATTCAGGGATCAGGGACAGAGAAGAGAGGTCTTAATGGCAAAAACAAGGAGAGGGCAAGTGAGCATGAGACGAGAACCACATTTCATCTAGGAAGACAATCAAAAACCCCCACAGGTGAGTTCAGATATAATTTAAACAAAGCTTTTGACAAAGCCACTGGTTTCCTTTGTCTTGTTTCAAGTTAAGTCACTGCTCTGTTTTAAGGCAAGCAACAGTGAGTTGTGCTGCTTAGAGAGGGGGAAGAGGGCAGATGCCATACATACCCCCAGTGACAAGAAAGCATACTTTCCCCAGGAAGAAGCTGGCAGCCACATGAGCTAAGGAAGCTTCGACATTCTTCAAGCTGTCAGAGAAACACAGATAATCCAGTTGGACAGGGAGGTAAAAACAGTTCAGCATAAGGACAAACAGAATAACTTTCAGAAGCGCATTTAGAAAGCCAATGATGTTAACATCTGCTGATCTGAGAGTTGGCAGAGTTACGCTCTGTGCTAAAAGCATGGCATGAGAGCTCTCTGTAATACCCACAGCTGTTTAATAATCCATAACATATCCTTTTCTACCCAAGACTCAACAGTTAGACTTAGTTTGAATGGTCTCCTCTGTGATTTGCGGACACTAAGCATCCACATTCATTAACATCCAACAAGACTTCAGCACTACTTTGGCTCTTTCAGAAGAGCTAGCCCACACACTTCCGCAGCACCATTTGTGCTATAAGTATGCAGCTGGGCCTGTCATTTTTGGTAAATGAGAGCCCAGGATCATCACTCACAAGTTAAGTAAATAATAAAATGCTGACTTCTGTGCCTTAGCAAGTCTTTACTTATGGCCTGGGGACTGAAACATCATTTCTACAAAGATGAGCACAAGATGGAAAGGGATCATCCCTGCAGACCTTTCTCTTTTACCTAAAGACATCCGCAGTGCTGATCCAACTTGACCCACAGTATCAGTGAACTGGGGACACAGATGCAGCAACTGGCAGGTTATCAGGCAGCACTGCCCAGTGTACATCAGCCCTCTGCATATTACAGAACTTAACAGCATGACCATCATTTCCATCTAATTTTAGAGACAGCATCTTCCCAAATCTCAGTTCCCATCACCACATATCTGTATTCAGGAATAAATTCTGCCTTCTCTGCTATGGCAACTTAGTGCACAACAGGCATGTTATTAGACAGAGCACTTCAGAACTAATCCATTGCTGAAGGCCAGAAAACCACTGCATATGTTACTGAGCTGTTCCACCACAGCAAGTCTTGGCTTTGAAATCCACTATTCAGCAATTCTGACACAGTAAAAATATATATTTATTTATCAATCCAAGAAAGAATATCAGTTTCCTCTCTCGGATTTTTGTCCTTCTTTTACCTGTATTTGCTCTTGACGTCGATCATAAACACAATCAGATCTATCCTGGGCCGAAGATGATCCCCCTCTGAAGGTAAGGGGAGGGATGTAGCAAGATGACTGAAAGAGAATAAATTGTCCAGTTCAACCAAATAGCTTGGCAAGACATTATCCACTTAACCACATCCAGATAACCATCACAGTTCACCATGTAGCAAGTTACCAAAAAGCACACTGAACATGCAGGAACTGAAGAGACACTGCAATTCTTTAAGTGGTATTCCAGTATCATAGGCCTACTCATAGTTGCCAACAGCCACAATGGCACTTGCTAGACAAGCTTGTTTATAATGGGAAGCTTATTAGAGCATAACTAGACTCACGGAAGCATTTGTTCCCAATAGATCCATACAGCAGTCATTTAATTGTTGAGAAGAGTCCTTTCTAACAAACTGAGCCCCAGCACGTTGCTGGTATATTTTGCTGCCAAGTTTCATTTAAAATGCATCAGTGCTTTCCTGTCACGTTCCAAAGATACTGCTCATGCTCTCACACAGGAGAGGCTACCTTCTCTGATGCCCTTGATAGAGGTGTGTTGTATTCACAAAACCTTAAAATAGCATATTATCACTAATACAGCCTTATAGATGAAGTTTTAATTCAGAAAGAGCTCCTATTATATCATTACCCCCTTTTTTATCCCTTTCACTGCATCAGGAGTTACTAGATTAGTTGATATTTCCTTCTATTCAATGTTACCACTGCTGATACAGCTGTTGGAAAAAATACAGGGTGGGGATTTTCTGTGTGTCTTCCCACTACAAGCAAAAAGAAAAAAAGAGAAAAGCTTCAGTAGTGCCTATCTGGGCCTTCCACAGGGAAGAATATTGTCAGCATCATATTTCTAGAAGTTCACCTGAAAGATAGATTGAACAAAAAATAAATCCCAGAATTTCAATCTCTCTCACAATCCACTTCCTCTCTGGAAGCCAAGAGAGAAACACTGGTTTTGGTCTCCTAGGGGAACATTACTTCTAGCAATTAACTAAGGACTTAACAGCTTTCCCCAGCAGCCACAGACCACAGTACACATTCCCTTTTACTAATCACATGCAGTTTGTACTTTTGTCTGCCAGTCTCCACATAAAGGTGTGTTGCTTCCTACAAGTAAGGAAGCTAGGATTCAACAAAAACATTCTGAAGCAAACAAGAAATATGAACAAAGTGCCCTCGAAAGACACCTTGCAACACAAACAAGCTTATCAATTTAAAGTGCAATTTAGTGAGAAGCTGTGGTGAAAGAAAAGTATCAGATCTCATTGTCTGGAGGCAGGTGCGGAGCTCCCCAAAACCTCCACGATTTAGAATTCTACTATATACTATATTCTCCCATATGAAGACAGGCTGAGAAAGTTGGGGCTGTTCAGCCTGGAGAAGAAAAGGCTGCATGAAGACCTCATAGCAGCCTCCCAGTATCTGAAGAGGGCCTATAAGGATGCTGCAGAGGGACTCTTCACCAGAGCCTGCAGTGACAGGACAAGGGGTGATGGGTTCAAACTTGAACAGCAGAAGTTCAGGTTAGATATAAGGAAGAAATTCTTTACTGTGAGGGTGGTGAGGCACTGGAACGGGTTGCCCAAAGAAGTAGTAAATGCTCCATCCCTGGCAGTGTTCAAGGCCAGGTGAGACAGAGCCTTGGGCAACATGGTGTAGTGTGAGATGTCCCTGCACATGGCAGGGGGGTTGTAACTGGATGATCTTAAGGTCCTTTCCAACCCAAACCATTCTACGATATTTAAACCAACATCAACAGATGATGCCAGTAGCCTCCAGATATGCACTGCAGAAGCGTTTTTTCCCCACAAGTGATAAGAGACAAAAGAACCCCAGCCCTGCAGTTCTTCTCTCAACAGCTGTATCTGGCAGGTAGTCTTGACAGAAAACACTGTATTTCTTTGTAATGTGTATAATCCCAAAGAAAGGGAGCTAGGGGTGTCACAGCTGTGGCAACTGTCACAGACTTCTGCTTCCCTAACGATACTAGTGCAGGAACTTATCTTGCTCTGCAGCACAAGCATAAGTTTCCATGCCTTTAGGTAGTTACCCAGCTGTAGTAACAGTAGCCATCTGGTTATGGTACTCCACAGCTCAACAGAGGCTGCAAGATTTGAATAGAAAATTGAGTTATTAATGTACTATTAGCTAGCACAGACATCCAAAATGCCATGATGAGAGCAATACAGTCACTAACTGGCTAGTAGATCATTAGCTCGAGTTTGCCTTTACTGCATAGCCTTGGATTACAGCAGTGAAATAACACAAATGCCTTCTGAAGAGCTGAATAAATTCTTTTGGTCTTTGCAAGAGAGCTGTCAAGGACATTTCATCATAAAACATTAGTTAATCAAGCTTTTTAAGAGAGGGCTTGTCAAGAAGCTAAAGTTGAAATTCTAAATGCATCTTAATAGCCTGAGGAGGAAAAGCACATGCATGCCTAGAAAATGGAAAATGGCTATGAAGAGCATTAAAAACAATGGACATCTTTCAGCAAACCTTGTTTGGTTTCAAAGAGTTGCAAGCATTGTACTTGTCCCATTTTGTCCAGGATGTTAAATTCATGTACATGCCTATCCCCCAGGAAAGGAAAAAAAATACCTGTGCTCCTCTCACTCTCTTGCAATTTAGTAATCAAGCATCTGTGCAACATCCAAAGGGCAATGGTATGTGCACAGTGAACATGATGAATGTGAGCATTATTTCCACTCCCACATCTAACCATGCCCAGACTGCTTGCCCTTGTCCTGGCTTCAGATAGGACAGAATTCATTCTTCCTAGTAGCTGGTGCAGTGCTGTGTTTTGGCTTTAGTCTGAGAACAATGCCGATAACACACCGATGTTTTAGTTGCTGCTGAGTGATGCTTACCCTGACCAAGAACTTTTCTGTCTCATCCCCTGCCAGTGAGGGGGCACAAGAAGCTGGGATGAAACAAAGACAGGACACTTGACCAGAACTAGCCAAGGGGGTATTCCAAACCACAGCATGTCATGCCCAGTATATAAACTGTGGGGAGTTGGCTGGAAGGGGCCAGCTGCTGCTCAGCGACGAGATGGGCATCAGTCAGTGGGTGGTGAGTAATTGTACTGTGCATCACTTGTTTATTCCTTCCTCTCTCTGGAGGAAACATAAAATATTATAACAACATGAGTATTTCCTATTGTTATAACATTTTACTTTTACTTCAATTATGAAACCGTTCTTATCTCAACCCATGGGTTTTTACACTTTTCCCGATTCCCCTCCCCATCCCACCGTTGCGGGGGGTGAGGGCAGTGAGCGAGCGGCTGTGTGGTCCTTGGCTGTGGCCTGGGGTTAACCCCACCACGCTGGAGGCGGATCGCGTTTCCCCCCGCAGTAACACACTCCAGCGTTTACCAGAGCACGTTCTCTGCAGCAGAAACTCCGTGAATCCTCATCACAGCCGCCGCTTTAGCTCCATCTCTTGGACAAGGCGGCAGAAGGGCCCGGTACGATCCCACTCCCCACCACTCACATGCTAATCTTGAAGCTCTTCTTCTCCTGGAGCATCGCCTTCGCCAGCTCCTGCTGGAGCCCTCTGTCCGAACCCACCAGCTGCGCCGACAGAGAAGGAAAGCGCGGTCAGAGGCCCTTGGCAAAAGGCACCCGCGGTGCCGGGGTCGCGCACTAACCGGACCGGAGCCAGCACGGCCGTGGCCCCTGAGGGGAGGGAGGGGTCGGAAGGCGCCGTACAGGCGGGCCCAGGAGGAGGAAGCGGGGACGAGGCGCAGGCAGACCTACCAACAAGGTGGCGGAGCTGAGCACCGGGAGCTTGCCGAAGGGCCGCAACACCGCCATTACTCACCCGCCGGGATTCAAACCAGCGTAGTGACGTCCACGTCGAGGGCGGAGCTTCCAGCACGCATGCGCATTAGGGAAGGGCGCAGTCGGGGTGGGTTGTGAGGGTGGTGTTTTGCGGTGTTACCGTGCAACTTCCGCCAGAGGCGGTGGCTGAGAGCGCTGCCCGACCTGGCGTTGAGCACTGGCAGGGATTGGGTAGCCACAGCTCCTGTGGGCAGCCTGTGCCAGGGGCACCATCGTCATCGCGAAGAGCTGCTTCCTGACACCAAATCTCAGTCTCCCCTCTGTCAGGTTAAAGCCATTCCCCGCTGTGCTGTCACTACCTGCCTTTGTTAAAAAGCCCCTCTCCAGATTTCTTGTAGCTGCTTAGGCATTGGAAGCTGCTCTCAGGTCTCCCCAGAGCTTTCTCTTCTCCAGGCTGAACAAGCTCAGCTCTCTTGGCCTGACTCCATTGGAGAGGTGCTCCAGCCCTGTGGCCATCTTCGTGACCCTACTCAACTCATTCCAAGAGCTCCATGGGCCCTCTGTTGCTGGGGACCCCAGAGCTGAACACAGTACTCTAGGTAAATATAATAGTTAGGGAAGGGAATGTCCCTAGCAGCGCACAGCAGCAGCACTCAGCATTGCATGCCAAATTGTCCCATGTGAGGTTCTGCAGCAGCTCCTGCAGCCCCAGCCTCCATCCTACCCTTTCCTGAGCATCTCCCCCTTGCCCCTAGGGCTGGCTGGCCCCTGCCCAGCCCAGCACTCCCCTGTCCATGAGACAGGCGGGAAGGAGCCTGTGCTGAAGCACTGCAGTTCTGGAGGTAGGGCTGTGTGTTCCTTAGTCCAAGGTCAGAGCAGGAGGATGACTTGCACTGATGTAAAGGCCTCAGAGGTCCAGTGTCCCCCCAGTGGCCTGTGGTCTCCTTTGCTGCATCTCCTGCTCTTTGGCTCATCCCCAGGTTTGGCTCCAGCTTGGTGTGGGGCAGGGTCCAGGACCCCCTCAACTCCCTGCTGGGGCTGGCCCTGCCTCCGCCATCAGCCAGGTTACCTCTGAGTGCCAGATGTGCCATGGGGAGGAGGAAGGCCACAGGAGGATGAAGACATCTCCCCCTCCTGCAGGAAGCAGGAGAGGGGAGGTGGAGGGGAGTGAGGGGGGTGTAATGTAAGCTGACATCACATGGCTGCCGTGGCTTTTTTGATCTTGACAAAGGCAGACGGTTCCGCTCCTCCTTGCCAGCATGACACAAATTACAGGTGAAGCAGAAGAGATTACAGGATATTTCTGGTTGTTGTTGAGTTTGGCAGGGGGAAGGGAGGACAAATCCAGGGCAGGTGTGTCCTGAAGATGGGAGGCAGGCAGACACAGTAAATACAGAGACCGAGCTTGCGAGTTTTGGGGAGATGGAGAGCGATTAGGACAATGCTCCTTTTGGGCTGCTGAGGAAATATGGTAAAAGCTCTGGCACCCACCTAAAAGGTGTTTGTCCTCTTTGTGCTCCTGTTGCCTGCTCTCTGGCAGCGCATCAGGACCTGGGTGGCTTCAGTGTTTGGTGGGGGAGATGCTCGCTGTTCTCTTTCACTGCAGGCTTCCTCCTTTTCACAGCATGCTGTCTGTTGAGGAGCAGCGGGTCCAGGGGAGCTAGCACCAATTCCCACAGTTATTTTTCCTTGTCCCTAGCAGGTTTATTGGCTGTCCCTGGGCAGAATTCCCTTCGCAGGGCTGACCCCCACCTTCCTGAGGGGACACAGAGGTTCACCCCGCTCCCTTCTCTGTGTGCTGCCTTCACTGCACCCTTTAGCCAGAGGGGCTCTTAGCCCCTTACCAACAGAGGGGTTAATGGGATGGGGGGAGTGCAGTGGTACTGCCGGTGCCTGCCTGAAAGTCCGGGCTTTGGCAGAGCAAATGTACTGCTGGGATGCAAAGCTACTGACAGACAGCTGGCACTGCGAGCTGCGCCAGGCAGATTCACTTTGCCTTCCTTCCTCTTTGAAATGCGGGCAGGGATGCTCCACGGGGTATGCAGAGCCAGTGGAGCGAGCTCACCTCTGTGGGGAGCCAGAGGGGAGAGAAAGTGTCACCGTCTTGTACCCTCAATGGCTATTTACCCATAGACCAGGGGTATAAAACAGACCTAATGCCAAAGAGTAGCATTTATAAACTGCTTTTCATGGGAGAAAATAGCATAAGGAGGTGGAGACTCGGACTGGCAATGTGCCTGCAGCTCTTGTCTAGATCTGTAGCTTGGCAAGGGGAGGAGGGGAGAGGGTTGAGACACAGTTGGTGATGGAGCCTGGGGTATATTTTACATATCACTGTATGGCTGTGTCAGGCCGTTTCGCCACTTTCCACCCTGTTTCCAGTTTGCAAAGCAGGAATAATGAGCCCACCCCCCCTTCTGAGCGGTGCAGGAGAGCTGATGCAGGGGTGTCAGTGCTCTGGCCCGCAGCTCAGGCAGAAGGGACAAGAGCAGGGCATGATCCAGAATGGGAAAGCTCCTGATAGTACTCTGTGGGGCACTGTATATTGCTGTGGTAGAACAAACCATTCAAAAAATGAGTAGAAGTGTAATTGTAGCCGATGCAAAAATGCTCTGGTGCTGCCAATGAAGGCGATTTGCACCAGTGAGACTTGGCCTGGCCATCAGCAGTCCTCTCTGGGAATGGTGCAGTCACTTCTGCAGCTGGACAGCACCAGCTGCTAGAAAAAATGTTATACAGCACACCTTGCCCTTGTGTATCCTTGGCCACTTTGCTGTGTACTTCACCCCAGATGACTGAATCTTGAGGTACTTTCTCTGAATGATCATAGAACCACAGAACTGTTTGGGTTGGAAGAGATCTTAAAGCTCACCCAGTTCCAACCCCTGCCATGGGCAGGGACACCTTCCACCAGACCAGGTTGCTCCAAGCCCCTGTGTCC
>JAOSLQ010026965.1:0-15516 GCA_025629905.1 Lorius lory | reverse complement strand
TTTGGCACCAAGGAGCAAGGAGAAGGTGTTTTACAGGGCCTCTGACATCTCTGCAGATGTGAGGAGTCTGTAGGGGGGTGGGGTTTTGGGGGGGTTTATTTGCTTTCTCTGTTCCCAGACTCCTCTCATTGCCTGATAGCTACTCCTCTAACTAAATAACTTCGGAATAGTGTTTTCTGGCCCCAAGCGCACAACATTCTGTACGACAGAACATAGAGTAACATTTTACACGCTGTAGTAGTTGGCAGCCTCTCGTGAAAGAGCTCTGTTGTGCAGAAGCCATACTCCAAATCAAAATATTTTTCAACTTTCTAAAAGCTTTCATTATAACTTCAGGTGTTTCAGTCAGAAATGGTGTTTACTGTGGGATCAGGGAAGTGTTTCCTCTCTGGAATTGCTGAGATTCTTAGCTCATGGCTTAAATACTTACATTTGGGGAACCAGAAACCCTTTGGCTGATCTTTTAGAGTTACTTTGGAGAGTATGTAGATATACAAATATGTACACTTAATATATACAAACCCCAGCATTTGAATGGAACACGAAGCATCTTCTCTGCTTCAAATTCAATTAGCAACTCAACAGCTTCATAAAGATACGCGGGACTGTTTGCATTTAATGAGTATTTGATTGTGTTAAAGTGCACACGTGATGGGGGTGTGAATGTGAATCCAGAACGTACTTGGAGTTTGCTGATAGCACCCTGTTCATACTGAATTATAAAGAGTGATCTTAGTGTTTTTGTCCTGTACATGGTGACTTTGGTGTTTGTGAGGTGCTCATTTTGGCAGCATTCCTGGCTTCCTCCTGGCATGCAGAACCGAGGAGGAGTAAACAATCCCAACTATTTTAAACTACACTTAACATTTGGGTTTGAAGATTGAATGAAATTCAGCTTAAACTTCCTTTGTGCCAATGTTGGCTTAGGAAGGAAGAAAAGAATGGACCATTGCTGAAAAAGTGTGAAGAATCTGCTTCTTTTGCTTGATTGATACCACTCTGAGCTGATGGGATTTTATGGTAAACTTATCCCATATTTTAGGAAATAATTCTTCCTTGATAGGTGTTACTGTGACTGTAGCAGTAACTTTGCTTTAGAGAATGGTCTGTATTGTTGTCTTCTATGCACTCTGTAGAATGCCTGTGTAATTTAGTGTTAAGCCACCTTGATCTCTGTATTTTCTTACTCTATTAGAAAAGATGAAGCAACAAGAGCAGTCGTATATGTGGGAAAGGTTGCTGCTCCATAGGAGAACATAAGGTGGGAGCAGAGAATCACAGCAAGACAGGCAGAAGCAGTGGGCTCACCAGCAAGGTCACACTGTCCCAGTAGTGGACCGGGAAGAACAGGTGATCCATGAGGTGGTGACCAGCCAACAGTTCAGACCACCAGACAAGTCCATAGTGATGGAGCAGGCCCAGTGTCAAGCCAGGATCAGAATTGGAGCAGTACAACGCCAGGCATAGGGAGGCACAGACCTACCTGTAGCTTAAGTTTAGCCTCCCACCCTTAGGCTCTGCCTGAGCTACAAGCAGCAGAAGAGTATAAGCCCCTGCTGAGGTTTCTTATGAGGCTTCTTATGAAGCCCCGGCAGGGGCTTGGGAGCTTTTGGTTTCATGCTTGGATGGCTGCACTGTCAGAGTTGGCCTGAGCTCAAGTATTTGAGCCCCTGGGAGCAGGGGGATTTGTTCAGGGATCTGACAGGTTTATGTAGGATCAAAGATCCATTTAATATCATTCAAGTGATAATGACCTAGCAAATATCTAGGGGAAGGATGCTAGAGGAGAGCAAGGGTACAGTGGAGTGTCCTCCAGTTAATCTCCAAAGTTCCAGCAACCTCCAACTTAATGACAGTTCATAGCCAGAGGCAGTTTCTTTATATTTCAAGTCCTTGCTTGTTCTGCCCTCCCAAATTTCAGACCTGCTTCTTGAAACCCCATTAACTGCTGACATTAACAGCACTCAATTGTGAGGTGTTCCCCATCCGAACCAGCTTCTCCTTGAGTATACTGCCGGTAGGTTTGGCTGGGATCCCTCTCACCAGGGTGGTCTGAGTCACAGATAGCTGTAGGAAAGAGAAGGTTCTGTCCCTCGTTGCTTTGTGCTAGCAAAAATAGTTCAGTCATCTGTTGAACTAGACTGAGGAACTGCCTGGGATAAAATGGGAGGAGAGGGCCTGGACAACCGGATGGGGATCAGTTTTTGGGAAGAGTTGCTGTATTTTATCTTCTTTTCTGTATGAATTGAAGGATGGAACTTTCAAATTGTGGACCTTTTGCTGGTTGGTTTAATTTTTTTGTCCCCCCTGCTAAATACAGCTGAACCATGGAGAGAGAGGGTGATTGCAACCAAATCTACCACCCTTGAACCGGGAATAATAAAGGTAGCATCTTTATGGCCTAATGTTTCTTTACTTAGATTCCTTTTTCATCTGTTTTGGCTATCTAGAAAGATTGCATTTATTTGCTAGACTCACAATTGTTCCTTTGCTTTGGGTCTTTTCACTTGGCTAAAATTTAAGTTAAAGAAGTGGAACAGAATTTGTAACTCTACAACTGATTCTATGTTAAATCTGTTTAAGGATTTACAAAATAAATCAAGTTCGTTTAAACCTCTTTTGCCTTGAGGCTTTACCAGCTATGTTTGTAACATTTACCCGTTTCTGGCAGTCATGTCTTAGTACTACCAGTCTGCAAGTGTCTTTTATTTTGCACCTAATGATTTATATGGTGAATGAATGTATATGAATAATTGTTCACTTTGGTCTGCTAATACAGTAGATACGAAGCAAGCATCTTCTCTGGGGCACTGGAGGCATGACTGGGGAGCTGGAAGGAGAACCAAAACAGATGCAGCTATGAAAGCCAATAGAGACCATTTTTTCTGATGTAAAGAATCAGTATTCAAGTCCAAGGCTGGAATGGGAAGATGTGCGGAGAACAAATGATGTTCCTGAATTAGGGAAAGGAGAAGACCCCGTTGTAGGTAAAAACCATTAGATTTTGGTGGTTGGCTTAAATTTTCCACCCACCGCTTCACCTATCTCACAAAACTTGGGTTTAATAAATGCCTTTTATACCTTTGGCTAGAAGCCACCTGGACACTTCTAAAAGAAACTAGATCCAGGACAGAAAAATCTCAACAAGGATTACTATTTCTAGTTAAAAGGTTGGTTAGGCTTGAGCACTGTGAAGGCTTCACGCAATGTGTTGTGAGGAAAAGGAATGATTCAACAGTGTTTCCATTTAGGAAAGTTATTAACTATTCCTGGCCTGGTCCCTTCATCTGCAGGGAGCAGCTGTGCAAATGGAACAGGCAAAGCTTCAGCAGTTTATCTAAACCAGGTGGCATAAAAGTTCCTGCAATCTGTAGAAGAGAATAAGCTTTGTCTCTAGGCAAGCAGATTGTTGCTGGTTTTATCTGTGACTGTGTTGCTGTAGACACTGATATCAGGTGGGTTCATGTATTCTGATAACTATCAGGGTTGGAACAGAGTCAAGAAGCCTGTTAATAGCAAAACAACAGCATAAGGCTTCATCCCAGATGAAAATTTGATATGGCTGTTGAATAATAGACCTCAATAATTCTGCTTTAGCACCAGCCCTTTCTTTTGAAGGAATCTGAAGTCATTGATAATCAGAATTTATTCTTTTACTTTAGAGATACTCAGACCTTATTCCTGGCAGGCTGGGGTAGGGTGGGGAAGGAAAGGATAATGTGACTATGGCTGTGTAATGCTGTGTGGGAACTACACTTAAACCTTGCCAGCCTGGCTTAGAGTTGCACACCCCAGTCCTAATGCACAGAAATGAATCAAATGTGTTTAGTCTGCTTGAGCAACCAGCATTCCTGGGGTCAAATAAAAATTCTCCACGAAGCAGATGGAGCACTTCAGCCTCCAATGGGCCAGCTCGCTTCTGGCTTCTACAGTGAATTTATTGGTGTAACTGCTGTTCAAAAAGGACAAAAAGAGAAAAGGAAATGAATAGGTATTAACTAGATTGATAAAAAGCCAAGACACTGAAATAACACTGCTTTGTTTGTATCATGGTACCCAGAAGGAAAAAGATTATTGAGGGAAAGTCTAACATCTGCAGGAGCTTCAGCTTTTTTCCTACTTAGCTGTGCAGTGGGCATGTTCACACCCTAATCTTAACCTCTTATAGGGTGACACAGGATTTTCCCTATTATTAAAGCCTGCAAGACTTTGATTTTTATTAACATAAGAGGGAATAATTTCAAGGTACTGTAGTGTATGTATATTGGTCTTTTAATACATATATATTAAATATATAGTTGTATATATATTTATAAACATATACATATGACATGAAAATAACTTGCTGCAGGAAAAAATCCCCAGGACACCCAATTATTCCCAATATCTACTGCTGTAATTTAGTAGGGGAAGCTGTATGCCAGGCCCTGTCTGATGTGAATGCTCTGCCTCTCCCAGAGTCTACCCTTTAAAGATCTGTGATTTGAAAAATGAAACCATTTTAAAAGCTATTTTGCTTCCCATGTCAGAGGAAGTTTAAAGCTGTGCAGGGATTGGGGTGTTTAAGAGGCTGTCATTGCCTGTAATTTTTGGAGCATCTATTTGTAAAAACCGTTCTATGGTGTAATCCCTTTTTTAGATTTAAATTGTATTCAGAACCGGTTTAGAGATGCAGAATACTCAGTGTACTTTTCTGATCACTTTCTGTGTTCGTCTAATTGGTGCTAGGAAATCAGTATCAGAATATAAATGAAAGAGCCAAATAAGCTGGTGTTTCTCCTCCTGACTTCTTGAACATCGGCTGAACAAATGCAAGGGTAGGGTTTGTGTACTGCCTCAGAGCTGTGAACAGTTCAGGTTTAGCAGGGCAGAATACTTTGAAAGGAGAGTTGCTAAATCCTCTTGGGGTTTGTGTTTCTGCTTTACCACCTAACAGCAGTTCTTCCTGCTCAGTAGCTCAGTCTCACCTGTGAGAGGCCCAGATAGATGCAAGAGAAACATCTCCGCTTCCCATATTTCTAAGCCCTTGGCTTTCCCTCACTAAGACTTCCTGGGTTTTGCATGGGATTCAGTGCATGCTGCCTTGTGTAATAATAATTGTGAACTTCCCCTTTGGTTTTCTGTTGGTTTTTTTTAGATTTCCGTGACTCCATCACCTCTGGATTGCTTTTACATCTTCATCTGACTGTCTTTACTGTTGCTTACTATGAGTTACAGAATTCATAAGAGCAAATAGAGCTGAGCAGTCTAGGGAGGTGATCAAACATGAGTTGATTTATGATATTTTTTTGACCTTATTATTTTTGCTAAACTTCCACTTTCTTCAATGAAAACGTGTGTGAATTATTCACAAACAGATGAAAAATACAGATTGTGCTGCTTAAAACTCTGAATTGCCAAAACAGCATCAGACTTTCAAATACACTTTGCAGTCAGAAGAGCCCTACCTCCTGGTGACCTTATTATTTAGCATCTTCTCCCTGCCAAGGGCAGCCCAAGTCATTTTCTCTGCAGACAAAGCACAAAACCTTGTATTTAAGAAAAACCCTCTTGTTGAAGCCCAAAAGTTACCTTTTAAAGAAAAGCTATAATAGTGAAAACCAATTTCCTTTACCTTTGGTTCCATTAGATGAAAGTCTTTACTTCAGCCCAGGTTTTCCTGCTGTGTTATTCTGTGTTCTCTGTTATTCAAAGTATTATTACTGTAGGTAAGTTGCATCCTATGCTCGCATGTGAGGATTAAGCTGATGAAGGTGTTTGGGACTTCAGTTCATAGGGGAACTTTTTTTTCCCCCCTAATAAAATCATTGGCCACCCCTGAAGGCCTTTTTCAAAGCTCACCAGAAATGTGAGCATTAAAATATTCCCACTTTTATGGAGTGGACTAATGGATGTTTCCTCATCCCACACCAAAAGAGAGATGATGGTTGGATATTGTTCAAGAAGTTGCTTTCAAGTATTGAGCCTGGCAGGAGATTATTTACAGTGAGAAGCTGGTAGCAATAAATACCCCGCTGCATTCCCACTGCTCCTCTGCGTTTGTGTTTGTGTGTCCCAGCATTGTTCAGCTTCCCTGACACTTCTGAAATGAAAAGGAATTCCTTGGGCAGCATAAATATTGACTTCTCTCAGGATGAAATATTGTACATTGGTTTTCCAGCTGATCCTCACAACTTTTGTGGTCTTCATCCTGTTCCACAGCCCCTGTGATGTGCACTTCAAGCAAACCTGTCGCTGCTCAGCGGCTGCTGCTGTTTGGATCTGGGTTGCTAATAAATATTCCATCAGCACCGTCTGATCGTATTGTGGTCTCGAAGAATGTTCTGGCAGCATTCCCCATCTTCATGACTGTTTTTTCTCTTCAGTAAATTTGATCGGCCCTCTAAACTGCTTTAGAAAGAGTTTTCCTGGTCGTTTTATTGCTTTGAATGTATTAAATGTGTATTTTGTCACGCTATTGTTCCCTATTTGCCCTTCATCTGAGCCTACAGTACTCTCCAGCGTGTACCCCCCAAGCTCTAACCCTGCTGTTAGCCTGGACTTTATTTTCCAGCGCTGCTAAAGTGAGGTTACCCAGACAGAAAACCAGCTCTGGTGAGTGCTTTCTGTTTGCTTTACCCCGAGCTTACAGGTTTCCCATCAGTAAGAGGTGATACACTCCAATGCTAAATTCCTATTTGTTATTGCAGGGATTGGAACACATATTGCTTAAACATGGGCTGCTTTGTAGATCTGTTTGTGTAGTTTAGTGTGCGTGGGGATTCTGTTGGCTGCTGGTGCTCCTCACCTAACGCAGGGCACAGTTGATGCGCTTTCTCTCTATATCCTAACTGCGTATTTGTTTTCCCTGTTGGGTTTCATGCTGAGGGAGGGAAGAACTCTGTCAGCTGTACAAATATTTGACTGTACTTTGAGAATATGTTTGTTTGTTTAAGCTCAGAAATACTGTCAGCAGAAAAAAACCGAGTGGAAGCTGGTGAGCGCGAGTGATCTAATGTGGTGTGCAGTCACATTAGGGAGTTTTATTTGTGTTAAGTGAGGCCAAAACTCTACATTATTTAGCTTATGAAGTTTGTAGATCCTATTAAAAGGTCTGCTTTATTTCAGCACTTTGGTTTGGAAACACATTAGTGTTAGAATGAGATAAATGTATTTGATTGTCTGGTACAGGATGACAGTTATTGCAGGGAGGCTGGGGTTGGTGTCTTTGAGCAGATGAATACACAAGGTCTATGGGGCTTGTTAGGGTCTCCTCTTTCCTGTGACATGGCTCCATCTCTATTCTGAATCCCCTGGCTACAGAGCCATGTAGAATAGATTCAATTCCTGGCAGCAGTAGGACTTCTGACTTTCAGCATGATGGAGCTGATGGGAAGCTGCTGCTGAGGGGTGAAGGTGCTGCACTGGGCTCAAGGTGTGTGCCCAGGTTCACTGATGTGTTTGTGGATAGGGATTCTGGACTGGGAGGTGTGGGGATTTTTTGAGTCTTTGTTTGATCCAAGCTCACTGAAGTGCTGCCACTCGCTGCCTCACTGAAGCAGAGGGAGATTCCACATCCTCTGGCATGTCTTCCAGGGAGGAATTGACACTCCTGAAGTGAGCCCAGGCTGAAATGGCAGCAGCTTTATTTGCAGTTCCAGTAATCTGTAGTAATCTCTGGATTATGGAATCACCATATTCGTCTGAAGTGCACTCAGCTTTCAGCATTTAGCTACTACCTGGTAACTTGTAGTGGGTGATTAACACCCTGAATCCATTGGGTGTTAGGGATCCCTGCTTCCCTAATCTCCATTACTTTAAAGGGTAAGAGAACTGATTCTGTATATAACATCAGTCTCCATAGGTTTCCTACTACTGCTGGCACTTGCTAGTCTCTTAGGGCTCCTGTATTTCATCTGTTAATTCTCAGTTAGCTGGTACTTAGCACTGTATCTACATATGTAGCACTTATATATATGTGTGTGTGTATATATATATATATACACACATACACACACCTATATAGCAGTCTTTCTACCTAATGAAGACTGAGCTACCTGGGTGAGCTGTCTGATGCACTTAAAATGCCAACAGGCAGGGATTTATTAAAATCTCTTTTTAAAAACGAAGTAAAAATAAAGAATAAACCCTCAAAATAGAAGCTCTTTGATCATAGTCATTGTTTGAGGTTACACCTTGCTGCAGCTCACATGTATAAATCTAGAGATAGCATGTAAGGGAAAACTGGATGAGAACATGCTACTTAAAACAAGAAAAATATGTTGGTACTTGCATTCTAGTAACACTTGTGAGTTCAGCCTCGGCAGTAAAGCCTCAGGGATGGTGTAAGGCACTCTCCAAAAAAGGAATTAATAGTCTTTGTACTGAATTACAGCCTCTAGAATTGCATTAAATGGTTTCTTTTGTAATCTGCATAATTCCTGTGTTAGATTGATCTTTTATTCTTGGCCAAGAAGTAACGACACTGATTTGAAGGGATTCACTCAATAGAATAGATACCTGATAGTAGTGGTTACAGGGAGCATGAATTGTGGTTTGCCCACCAATTTTGGATGACATCTGATGGCAGACTTGGAGTAGTTGTTTTTCCCCTCTAGGACAACACACATTGGTGGGTCGCTGATGCTGTAAACTGTTCTGAATGCATCTCATCCAAAAGGCACTGCCAGGTCACCATCAGGACAAGAGCATTGGCATAAGTAGCTACTTCTTGATGTAAATGGAGTCATTTGAAATTCAGTTCAAAGGATGCCCTGGATGTTAATGGCCAGGGCAGCACTAGGTAACTTTTTTTGGAGACTATATTTATTGAATAAGCATTCGTTACCCGCTTTTCACTAGGTATTCTCACTGTTTATTGCATTCAAACCATTACAAGGATAAGATGCAAAAAGTAATGGGCTTAAGTACCTCTGAGGAATCCCTTCATTAGCTCAGACTAAGTAATATCATCTTACATGGGATGAATTTGGCTCATAATTATAAATGAAATCACTGAGATTTGGAGTGTTTTGTCCAAGGTGAGACCAAGATGTGATCACCACACCTGCTCAAGGACTTCTCAGGCAGACAGTTACCAATTATTGGGCTTAATGGGATCTCTTTAGTAGAGTGAACAGTAAGTGCAAACACCTGGAACTCATTCCCTTCACAGCCCATGCCAGGTTTATTTGTGTGTGTCAGTTGTGAACCACTTCCATTGGCACTAGTGTTGTGACTTTGCTTTTGTTTATTATTTTCTGCTCTTTCCATCCTTTTCTTACTGTTCTGGGCCAGATGTGGGCTTAGATACACATATTTTCATCAAAGCTATGTGGAACATTCTTGCTTCACTGAAAGTCCATCAGGCCAACTCCTTGTTGATCACTGAAGTGCAATGCTTTTCTGACAGTTAAATGGTGTTGTCCATACTTCCATGCAGGCCCAAGGCTTACTCTCACACATAACACGCGAGTTAATAAATATATGCCTTGTTCAGGAGGGGACATTAAAAAATCAGGATTATTTATTTCTAAATTATTGGTCCTTTCCTATGAAGGGATGCCACAGTCTCACATTCTCATTCACAGTGAAGCATTCCTGGAAGCTGTCATCAGTCAGATATCTTGGATGCAAACCAAACTGATGACCTTTCTCAAAAATGAGTCTTTGTGGAAGCAGAGGTGTTGGTGAATGAGATTTGTAGTTATGGCGTTGGTTTTTGTAATTCTTTCTTATTTTAAAGAGGATAGATTAACAAGAAACCAGAGGGCTTGTAAGGAACGTTAAGTTTCTTCGATCCAGGTATCTGAGATCAACATAACCTCAGAGGTATTCTTTACATCTTGGATAGCTTTGATTGTGAAAAGGAAAGACAATTGTGTGGTTTCCCCTTAGTTCCCACTTGCATTTCCCAAGAATCTGCAAAACCTTCACCAGTTTAAAGACATGCAGTGCCATTTAGGCAATCCATACTAATCAGGGCTCCTGCCAGGTTTCTGTTCCTAAAACCCTTTCAGACTTGGTGGCATCTTTGCTCTGGACATCATCTCCTCTGTCTCAGTCTGAAGAGTGCTGTGCTAGTAAGTCTGCCTCTCTTGCAGAGATAATTTCAGCTGAAATCATACTTAATGAAGCTTTTTCTATATTGACATTGGCAGTGGTAACACTAATGCTGAGCTCAGTATGAACCTGTGTTTGGGCTGGCATTAGAGGTAATGATCTGCATTTGGCTTTTGTGCCAGAAAGACTTGTTCTCACAAGGCTGGAGGATGCCAGCAGGCTTTCGAGGCAGGTAGGAGTTGCAGGCAGGTACACTGGGTTTTGAAGCAGTCATTGGATTGGAAAGCTTTTAGAGTTCCTGAGTGCAGAGAGGCTTCAGAATAATGCAAGGTTTCAGCTAACATGTCAGTGGGTGAATCCCATCACTGGGGAAAGCCCTTAGGAATGGCACTGCTTTCCTGCTGTGACTTCACTAGTTAACACAGAAATACCCTCTTTGTCTTCTGTTCTGAGGTGATTAAAAAGTAAAGCTAATTAATTTGCTGTTTGTTTTAAATGTATTAATTCTACATCCCTTCTCCCCCTCCAGTGCTCCCTAATTTCATGTTGCTCACACCATTTAATTGCCTTTTTAGTTTGCTGCTGACACAAACTTGCATTTGAAGAATAAAAAAGGCAGCTTTCTGTGTAGAGCAAACTCAGTTTTGCACTACTGGAATGGCAATCCAGGGCTTCAGTGGAAGGATCTGACAGGATTAAACACTGCTGGCTGAGGTGCAAATTCATTAGCTAAACTGCCCTTAGTGTGACACAGAATAACCTATTATTCAATGCAGTCTTGGCAGTGCTTTATTTGAGAGCTGTTTCTTTATTTTTATTGCACTGAGCTCACGTTGTCTGGTGAGTGTTTCTTAAGGGTTTTCAGCATGGCAAATTGCTTCCCTGGCCCTGAGAGCAGGATCTGTAGCTCCTGTTGCTGAGATTCCTATCCTAATTTCTTGAAACTCAGAAATTCTGCTGCCATTATTTGGCTGCAAAAAAAACCAACCCAAATATAATCCTGGGGATGAAGGTGAGTACACTGTTATTTCACTGTAGGTTTCCAGGAGAGGCCACATGTTGAACTGTTGTATTATTTCGTAATATATAAACTATTGGATTATTATGCCCCATCCCTGGCAGTGTTCAAGGCCAGGTCTGGATGGGGCTTGGAGCAACCTAGTCCAGTGGAAGGTATCCCTGTAGCAGGGGGTTGGAACTGGATGAGCTGGAAGGCCCCTTCTGACCCAAACTACTCTGTCTAACCTGGCCTTGAGCACTGCCAGGGATGGGGCAGCCCATCATAGGGAAGAGCTTCTACATAAGATCTCATCTCAGTCTCCCCTCTGGCAGGTTAAAGTAATTCCCCCCTGTCCCATCCCTACAGGCCCTCGTCAGAAACTCCTCTCCAGCTTTCTTGCCAGTCCCTTTAGGTATTGGAAGGTTGAGTAAGACACCCTAGTCCTTTTTTATGCACTCTTCTATTTTACTAGGTTGTCTGCTGTGCTTCGAAGAGTGGAAATGCATCAGTAACACTCATTTAGTTTTTCCCGTCCACTGGGACATCACAGATGAATCTAAATCTCTTGTGGGTTTAGGGTTATCAAGAGAAAAGTGTTCATAGAAACATCATTTGTCTGAAGGGTGCCTGTGTATTCCCAAGCTGTTGATTGAATAACGTCTGTGGGGGGAAAAATGAAATGGCTTACCTGTAATAAATGCAGTGATATCATTTACTAGGCATATTTTAGGTGTTGCTCAGTGCTAAAACTGAAAAGCTGAGTTTGAACAGGCGTGGACTTGATTAAAACAGTTGGATCATCTTTCAGAGCTAGCAGATACTGGTCATGTGTAGGTGGACGCTTTAAAATGTAAATCAGGGTAAAATGAGCTGTTAAAAGCATACTGTGAGTAGGTTTTGTTGGAATTGTTTGTGATCAAATAATGCAGGCAGGGATTTGTCAAACATGAGAAGCAAAAATTCCTTCTTCATGGGTAGGTTTTTGATAAGCAACAACAAAGAAACATCTACTCACATCTAAGCCTCCCCCTCCTGGAGCTTTCCATATTGCACACCTGTAGTTCAGTCAGAGCTCTAATCCAGCACAGGTATCCATATGGAAACCAAATCATGTTTTAAAGGCTGAGGGGGAAGGAAAACAGTTTTCCATTTTGTTTCTCCTCATGAAAAGTCAAGTTTTATGTGCAATGATCTCGCAGTTAGGGAAGAAGCCGCATCGAGATGGGGCTTGGATTTCATAATGAAGCTGTTTAGTTACTTGACTTTCTCCCACCTTTGTGGGCTCAGGGTGGGAGAGTTTTAAGGCATTTAGTATTTGTTAGACTGACTGTCATTAATGGTGTTGCATGTTAGTCAGTGCTTCTAGATCAAATTTGCTGGTTTCCCGGTAGCTGTGCTTAGTGCTTTAGAAAAGGGGAATGAGGTGAAACTAAGAATAAAACCTTAGTCAGTCTAGAAATGGTATCATTGGTTAGGTAAGAGGTAGTAAGGTGTAGTAAGACTGGCACTGAAGCAGTCTTGGAAAACCTGCATGTGTTGAGCTGAGCAATAACCCAAATATCTCTGCTGTAAAATTAGCTATTAAAGGAGACTTGAGTGTTCTTAGGAGCGTTGTATGTTCATGTGCTCATACAGGAGATGATGTGCTTCATATGGAGGTGAAATAACTACTTGCAATGCTTTGTCTTAGAAGAGGTGTACACTTGTTACTTGTTAAAGGGTTTCCAGTGCCCTTACCTGAGTGGCTGCCAATAAATCTTGATTTGGGAGCTTTTGTTACTGCAAGGATTCTATTTTTTTGGTGGCAAATAGTGGTAATTTGTGAATGTCAGATGTTAATGGTCACCTGTGTCGCTGCTTCTCTTTATGAACCTCTGTTTACAGACACTCTTTATGTGGTTCTTTTAAAACTATGTTTTATTAGAATAGTCACAACATTCCAAAGAGTTTCTTGCCAAGATGGGATTGATCTTCTGCTCTGCTGTACCATGTCAGCTGCAGTACTTCAGACACCCTTGGCTGCTTCTGTTTCAAACTGACTTAGCAAAGCTTCCGTCTTCCACAGGGTGTTTGCAAATACTGGTATGTGTTGAACAAACACCATAATTGCATTGGGTAGTGGGTTTTTGACAGAACTCTCCATGAAACAATTGAGGAAGAGGTGAAAGTTGGAGTATTAATGTTGTCCAGAGCAGGCAGTTCCCTGTGAATTACAATTGTATGGAAAGAGCATCCGAGTTCCATGAATTGTTTTGAGAAGTCAAGCTAAAAATCTCTTCCGACCTGTAATAATCTAATAATAACATTAAAGCACAGTGTAATTATTTCTTTTTTATTGAAATTCTGCATAGCAGGTGTTGCTTTGTGCACAAGAGTAATTCCTGCATAGTAATCATGGTCTCCAGCTTTAATGTTCTCCTGATAAAGAGCCTTTTATAGGTGCATCAACTGAACTCTTCGCTCCTGGGTTGTATCTTGTTTGCTTTATCCACTTCTGCTTAAGCACATCTTTTTGTGTCTCCAAGTTTCAGAAGTGTTTTTGTCTCCCTGACAAAAGAATCAAGACATGAGCATTTGCATTTTCTATTTAAACAATAGGAATGTGACTGCAGACAGGAAAATATTAAAGCATCACAGAATCATTAACTGCCTCTTTTGTTTGCAGGGCAGACTATGTGGAAGTGTTAGAAACTCTGCCTTTCCTAGCAGGGCTGGTTTGTGTATGATTTCTGTCCGTGCCATAAACAGTGCAAGATAAAGTAGTTCATGAACTGTACAAAATGCCATCATTCTTCTGGCTTTGTGCTTCTGGGCACAAAATGCTTCTTTTTCATACATCTGCAGCGGAGCCTGTTGAGGAGTTTGGAACTGCCAGGTCTGCTTTCCTGTTTGCTGCTACCTGATCTGGGAACTGGAGTCAGGACTTGTGGAGAAAGCAACTTGTGCTCCCTTATGGAGCTCTTAGCGGAGATGTAAGCTTCCCAGTGCTTGATGATCAAAGTTCTTCTGCCTGTCTTAGTGGCTGATAGTTTTAGGGAATTTGTATTTGGATCAGTCAAGGTTGAGTTTCCTCTTCAGCGAGCCCTGGAATTCCAGTAACTCATTTCTCAAGTAGCAGAGGCTGCACAGCACAGCATCCTTTGCAGTCCTTGTCCTGTAGGTAATCACTGCTTTAAATATTTCTTCCTTGAAAGCTTAAATCTTCATGTATGAAATTCGGTTGGTTCATAGCGATGTACTAAAGAAACTTCTGCAGCTGTGGGCTTTGCTGTTCTGAGATGTCCTTTGCCCATTCCATTGACCTGTACTTGACTGCTGAGGTTTGGATACACACATTGAGCTGATGCAGGACTGGTGAAAATGATTTCTAATGTTGTAGCTATCATACCCTGCTTCTCTGGGGTAAAGCTGTAGTAGCAGTTTTTCAGTGTAAGTATGATACCTTCCAGTAAACTGGTGGTCTCTAACCTCGCTTCCACCTTCTTCTGTTTGTGGCCTTATAGAGAATGACAAAGGAGATGCATGGAATGCCCTCAAACAATAGAAGACCCTGAAGGCATTCATTTATTCATTGGTGATTTATGGGCTTGGAAACAAAGGTCTTACCTTCCTCCAGAAGTGAAAGAAAACAAAATGCACACAAGAGCCAGAAAGCAAACAGTGGCATATTCCTGCTTTGAAATCAAGTTACAGATCAAGAAAACAAACCATTTAGCACTAATCTATACAATGGAGTTTCAGCCATTCCTAGATAGCCCATTTATTATGCTTCTGTTGTTGTTCTTGTGCTCTTATTTATTATGCTCTATGAAACAGTGCAAAACCTGTTTTCTCTGTGTGGATTTTCTGATTAAGCTGCTAGAATCTATTGTTTTTCCTTTGCTCCCAAAATTTCTTAGGAGAAGGAGATGTTAACTTGTTGGTTTGGTTGAGTTTGAGCTTGTTTTGTGACACGAATGCGCCAGCCTTTCCACTCCTCTTTGTCCTTCTTCTTGAGGCAGTGCTTAAAAGAGTAAACCTGTTATTGTTTGAAGTGTTGGAGCTGGGGGGGGGGGGGGGTATTTCTGGCAGAGAATGGGCCTCCTCCACCAGCCTGCATCTGCTGCTCTGGAGCTGTTTCCTGTCGGAGGCCTGATCCGTGAGCTCCTTCCTCCCTGGTCCTTGGGGAATTAGGGGGAATGGGAACTATTGCCAGAGTCTGCATGACAGGCAACATGAAATAGATGCAAACAAATCCATGAACCAATGCAAGTAGTACTTGCGCAGCGTATTAAGAGCCACCCTCATGGCTGGCTGAGCTATCTGGGAGGTAGATGACCTGATCACTGAGGGAGAAGAGGCACATTGTGATTCCCAGTTCTGTTAGCACCCCAGATAAGGGGCCTGGAGCTCCTCCCATATGGAGCCAGGCTGAGAACACTGGGGCTGTTGAGCCTGGAGAAGAGAAGCTGCGTGGAGACCTCAGAGCAGCTTCC
>JAOSLQ010026963.1:0-18329 GCA_025629905.1 Lorius lory | reverse complement strand
TTTTCCTGTGATGTAGAAAGGACTTTTTCCTTCTTAGTTTGGTACTGGATGCAATTCTGTACCCTTATAGGGTAGTGAATTTTTTAGTCAGGGTGTCTGACTATACTTCTATTACATTTTAAGGCTTTACAATACACAAAACTAGGTACCTCACTGATTATGAGTAACTAAATTTGCACATTAACTGCATGTGATAGGACATCTGCAAAACCAAAAGCTGGTATGTCCTATTGTAGAAATGTTCTCCTTTAAATTTTTTCTTCATTTGGCTTTGCTTTTACCGTGTGAAGACTCTTTAAAACAAATTTGGATAAGCAAATTAATGACAAAACTGGCATAATACACATCCCTTCAGTGTTTTTTTGAAAAGCTTCCACACCTCTGGGGTTTAGCAACACTGTCATTTACAGTCTGTAATTTTCCTGGTTTCTGCAGTGATAGAGGATTAAAAACCATTTAGGCTTCAATCTGCACATTAATCCAAGCTTTGGACAGCTTTTAATTTTCAGATTTGTATTTTAATGTAAGCATAGTTGAGAGAGCTGGCCTTGTTCCAGGGGACCTTGAAGCAGCTTCCAGTGCCTGAAGAGGACCTGCAGGAAATCTGGAGAGGGACTTTACAAGGACATGTATTGATAGGACAAGGGGAATAGCTTTAAACTCAAAGAAGGGAGATTTAGGTTAGATATGAGAAAGAAGTTCTTTACTGCGAGGGTGGTGAGGCCCTGGCACAGGCTGGGGGGGGGAGAGGAAAATGGTGATGAATAAGACAAGGTACCACTTATTTTTAATTGCTTTACATCAAAACTTGTAGGCTACCATGGAGTGAGTGAGGAGGTGTGCACTGCATTTCTCAAACAGGGAACACCGTTTGAAGCAATTACCTGAACTGCTTAGACACATTCAAAGAAATCTTTCATATTAAAAGTGTTTTCTGTTAGACATGAGGCATGAATATCTCTTTGTGAACAAGAGATAAGCTGCTTTAAAATATCTTTGAAGAGTGTTTGCAAATCATGAGGCCCCTGGAATGAATATCTTGAATGCAATGTGCTACTTGGATGCAGTGTTTGCAAAGTCCCTCAACAGAAATGGTGAATTTCAGCAGGAATATGGCTGTTTATTGTTCTGAATTCTTGGTTTTTTCCCTCCTCATTGCCTATGTTTTTCATGATGTTTCTAGTTTAATATAGTTTTTTTTTTTCCTGAAGACCTCAGTGACATTGTTGATCTGCAAGCATACCCCCAGGCTAGGAATCGCAAGAAAACCTATGAGAATACATGTTCTGATGGTAAATAGAGTCCTTTGAGAGTTACCTTTCTATTTTTAGATAATGTTTATTACTATAACTGCCTGTAACTGTACTGGTCCCTGTGTCTTGCAGTGTTAGACCTTTGGGAAGAAGGCAAATTTGGGAACTGAGGTTCATGATTTAAGTAATGTTGTGTTGCAGGAAGCAGCAATAGCTTGTTTTCAAATCTTAACATCTACCTGCTGTGTTCCCAGGAGAATATTTCCTTACTTATTTCCTGGGAGATCAGCTGGACACATCACCCATATAGGGGGAAAATGTCTCTGAACACCATCTTAGCAGCAGGAATACCTCAGTCTTTTCAAATTTGCCTGTAGGGTTTGTCTATCAGGGATAAGCTTCCTTCCCATAGGATTATAATTACGATAGAGGCATCACATCATATCTGTGCAACTGGTTAACACAGGTTAGAGGCAACTATGCCACTCAACCAACCAGATGTATTATTTCCTTTAGATTAACCTTTTTACCGTGGGTTTGTTTTGTTTTGTTTTTTCTTAGGAAAATGAGGTGCTTTATGTTCTCAGAAAGAACGAATTTTGTAAATACAAAATAGCTTAATAAAATTCCAGTATATAATAGTATGTTTTAATAGCTGTAACAGACTGCACACAGTCTCCTAGCTGTTTATCACTTCTAGTCTTCAGTGATTTAGGACTTGAAATGAGATAAATGTTGAACATTTCTGTGCTGTTCATTAATAAAATGAAGTCTTTGTAATTGGGCTATGATGTTAGGAACGATGGTAAATACGCATCAAGAAACCCCACTAATCTCTAAGAAATGTAAATTATCTTTTTAGTACTGCTTTCATTCAGTAATATGAATATCAGTTTAGTAATATCGCATAGTAATTGCCAAGGTTCTTTACTCCTGTATAAGGAAAGTGAAAAATGGTATGATTATAATTATTATGATATTTTACAGAAGGGAAAGCTGAAACACAAAAAAATAAATTCCCTGAGCTTGCATGATACAGTGACTTCCAAAAGGCATTAAAATCAGTAGCTGTCGCCCCTGTAATCAGACCACAGCATACACAGTGCATAATGCATAAACTTGTATAGATTTGCATACGAGTAAAATAAGATTTATATTCAATAGGTACTGGCAATATTAAAAAATCTTGGGCTTAAGATGTCTGACAACAGTAGGACTTCAGAAGACCAAGAAAAATCCAAGAGGAATTGTATGTTTTAGTGATATTCATACATGTGAAATTGTATTAGATACTATTGAAATGAAAGGCATAGTTTCCAAAGATGTTTTGAACACATAGATTCCATCAGGCTTTGGTTTGCAGGTGGAGGTGGGAGACATTATTGTCCACAGCTAACTTTGAGAAAACTTACCACCTGAGTTTTCCTGCTCACTGAAAGGGTAGCTGAAGTTAAGAGCCATCAGAGTAGCTTCAACTAAAACCTTTCCTAGAGGAACTCTTTGCCTAGAGGAATTCTGTTGTCTTGAGAGGGAATGGAGACAGGGACAGCTAAGCTGAAGCTCGTTTTTCTGAATGCTTTTTTTTTATTTGCAGGAGTTTATTTGATGTCATGAAGTATTTTATTCAGTAAATTTAATACAGCCTTCTAAATTTTTGCTGTCATGCAGCTGTGGAAGGCCTGAACTTCTGATTTTCTGTGACATCTTTATGCTGTTGGAAAAGCGCAAAGTGACTGTGTAGCAGGCAAAACTGCTGACTGGGGAATCTTGCTCTTGGCATAAAACTGGCAAAACATCTGTGTACTTTGCTGTGGCTGTTCCCAGTATTCTGTCATTTTAGGAACAGTAAAGAAGAATTAGCCATTGGGATGGATAAGCCAGGAAGGAGGATTGAAACAGATGTTGTCAGATATGAGAAGGAGATGGCAGATGTGAGACCTAAATTTGTATTGATGGGAAGCCAGAGCACAACATGCTCCATCTGCTTCTGACTGCATGTGACCTAAGCTGCAATGAACTCCATAGTACTAAGTGGAATTTATCCTCTAGGGCAGCAAATCCCCCTCTCAGTAGAGGAGAGCAATTAAGGGAACAAAACTGGAAAAAAAAGATAATTTGAATAAAGCAAGAATTGTCAGAGATGATTGATGAATCACTGACAGAACATTGATGTGTCACTCATGAAATGTAATTATTATGACTTTTTAAGTAAAGACGCAAGTCTTTGTTTCACCCATTCCTTGCATGAGGTATGAAAGATGCTGAAGGGATGTGAGAGTTACACTTGCAGCTTGCAATGGAAGTTTGGGTTATGATCCCTCACAACAGTAGGCAGCATGCATCGGGAAGCTGAAAGCAGTGGCCATCAGGCTTGTGGGAGATGACCTTTTCTCAACAAAAAGGATGTATATCGGATGTATACATATCTTTGTAGGAAGACGTGCTGCAGGGAAAAAGTTCTGGTTTCTGTCTGCTTTCAGCAAAAGCTTCCTTGTCTTCTGTGTTGGGGAAGATCGTTCTAAAAGTAGATTGTCTTCTTGAACACTGTTCAGCTTCCTTCCAGGCTGCTTTTGATAGAACGAAGCCAAGTTACATTTAAAACTATCCAGATTGCATTTTCCTTGTTTTTCCTGAAAGCCCAGACACCTACTGTCCACTGGTAGAGCACTAGCCGAATTAAATGCTGTTTGTGAGAAACAAAAACGTATGCCATATTGCCACATTGTACAAAATGTTGTCAATGTCCTAATATTTTGCGTTGTAGGAGCTTGGCCGGCTGGCTGTAATACCTCACGGATATGTTCATTTCCTATCCTTGAAAAACAGTCTGCCTCAGAATAAAAGGAAGGTTTATGATAAGAACATGAAATGCTTCTGTCTGTCTTAATATTTATCTCAAAAAAGATACAAAGAGCAGTGACAGAAACATAACAACACAAATCTTGCTATCCCTTTTAGTGGCAAAACAACTTCAAAATCATAGCAATTTGAAGATCGCGATGCAACTTAATTGACTTGGACAGCTATGCATTACAGAAGGATGTCAGTAACATTTTTATATGCAATCACTAGTTGCCATAAATAAGAGAGAATTCTCAAGATTAGCTTTATTCTGCTCAGAAAAAGACTGAAAATGAAATATTCTGTTGCTGTAGCATGAAGCAGTTTACAGGAGTACGAGAGAAAATAACAAGAGCAAGTAAGAAATGTTCATGTATTTAAAATGGAAGTGGCTTTAAAAACAACTGCTTCATGATGCAAGAAAGAAGGCAGACAAAAGTATTAGTGTTTCAGAAAGAGAGCTCAAAGACTAAATTACTTTAACTTCTGATTATTGCCATGGACACAGCTCCTGATCTAAACCTGTGTTTTACCTCTGCCCTATATTAAATGCAATGAATTCCTTTGAGTTATGCTGAATGATAAAGCTTCTGGAAGGTAATTAGCAGTAAGTCCTGAAATAAATTCTAATCTAACATGTCACAGTTGTTCACTATAATTGATTACATTATTGATAGTGTAAGCATAATTTCCTCTTCTTTATAGCAGGAAACTTAATAATTGGAAAAATAGTCCAGTAGAACTGGTATGTCTAGTATTAGTCCATTGCTGTGAGCATGGTAATGGTAGTGATCTAGTTGTATTATTGTAATAGCATAAATGCTCTTGTGATTTTACATTCCTCTCTGCTTCAATTTTGCTGTCTTTTGGCTCTCCACATTCCTTTCCACAGAAGTGTGGCAACTTCTTGGAAAATTCTTGATTAAGGTAGAAGAGGGACTCGGAAAACTTTTATGTTGTTGGGTATGTTTGATCTCTTTGAGGTTTTCTTCTCATTTGGACCACTGGTCCTGAGAGAACAGTAATCTCTGCCTGGGTCCAACAGAAAATCTTGATGTCTGAAAGGAAAATGAAAGAAGAATTTTATTTCATGTCAAAGGAAAGCTTCAGTTTGATACTGATGTCATTGCAGAAGTGATTTACTATTTTACTGTAGTGCTCTCTCTCTTACTGTAGTACTGTATCTTCACATTCTCTGTGAAAGTCAAAATCTGAGTGGGATCTGGAAATGTAGGTGACTCCGATAAAAAAGCTCAATTCAGTCAGCAGTCTCAGAACAAGCCACCTCTCTGAGGGATGGCTGTCTTACTGAGCATGGTATTTCATGGTGGCCATGTACTTTTGGAGTGGGGTACCTAACTTCTACTCCTGCAGGGATCCAAGAATTACAACCCACATCTCAAAAGACACTTCCTGAACATCCAGGATCTAAATTTTTTTGTGGTGCAAGTATTTTTCTTCACTTCTATCAAAGCTTTTTGAGTGTCATTTCTCAAATTGGGCATTTTCTGGGTCACTGCCATTTTTCGGTCATTCTAGACTTACAGGGATTAGCTAGTAGTTGGATCTGGGAAGCCATAACCAGAGGGTAAACTCATCAGCACTGTGCATATATATCTTATTTTATACAGTAATTGATACACATTTATCAGATTCACCCAGTGGCCTAGGTTGGGGTGGAGGAGTGGAACCTTTCTTGTTCTTTTTATTCTGTCATATACAGCAAATTCATATTTATTAATTAAAAAAAACCCCAACCAAAACCATACAAAAAAGACCAAAAACAAACCACAAAAACTGAGCGTTTGCTTTTACTTGTAGTCCATCTTTTTATGCTAACTGAGGTTATTTGCAAAACAAGATATAAACACTTGAATAAAACAAGCATGAACATGACTGAAAAATAGATTATTAAATTTGCAGGGAAACAATAGTTATTTAAATTAAGAAGACATCAAAAATCTGCATATAATAATGTTTAGCGAAAAAACTATAACATCTAACAAGATGAGACAAGCAAGAACTCATCAACAGAGGGAGGCTTTAATTGGAGTGGCATAGAAAGGAAGACAAAACTGACTTTTCAACTTCAGTTGGGTGTTTTTTAGGGACTGAAATTTGTTGAGAAACCTAGGAGAAAACTCATTCCACTGCCGTATCATCAAGGTAACAGAACAAAGCGTCTTAAAAGAAAATAGCATCAAAGAAATTCTGTGAAAAGAAATAGCAGCCTGGGATAGATGGAAATGCTCTTGCAGAGTCAAATCAAGCCTTAGAGCAGAATAATACCCTTATGTGCTATCTTCATTAGTGACTATTCTGCATCCTATTAACAATTATTGCTGCGAGTGGCAGAACGCATGAGGCTTGATTTTCCCCAGGGAAAAATCTGTCACGTAGAATCCGCAATAATGGTTTAATCTGCTCTGTAAACACTTCTTCAGTGGGAGTATTAATCTGCCTCTCTCCTTGGTCGTTTCATGCCGGCTCTTTTGGCAACCTGTGAGCTTAATGCCTGTGGTACTTCTACCCCAGCGTCAAATAGGGTTGACCTTGACTCCTAGGCATAGATGAGAAGTTTGATGTTTGGAAAATTACAGACTGGTGAATGATGGATAGTTGAAATTTGTATGTACTGTTTCCTTTGGAAGGAGGGAATCCTGAGATGGCTCTAGGAAAAGAAACTTATTTCTGTAATAGGTTCATGCTGTTTTCTAGAAATATTGCATCTGTGAACAATCAATAATGCTAAATGACTGAGCCATATTCAGAATGCCCGGTTTGATCCCAACTAGCTGACCACATCTCCGTGTGCATTACAGCACTCAGTCTGTCATTAGTAATAAGTGTTTATGCTGGCAAAAACCATGATGTTAGGCATCTGTATGTCATCTTTTTACAGGCTGACCTTTGGCGTTTACCTAGAAAGTGCCTCTGCTGAGTGCCTGATTTGGTGCTTAAGGACATGGTTTAGTGGTGGGCTTGGCAGTGCTGGGTTAACAGTTGAACTCAATGATCTTAAAGGTCTTTTGCAACATGAGCAATTTTATGATTCCACATAGTACTGTACTTCTATTAGCTCAACTGTGATGGTGTTAATCCTCATTTACATCAGAATCAGTGATAGGAGAAGGCAGCCCTATCTGAAAAATTGAATTATTCTGTGTATATAGAGATTAATCAGATTCTTCTGGAGGGGAGGAAAAGGCTCCCACTGATTTTGGTAGTCTTTGGGCCCTTATTAGACTTCTATTTCATTCTGAGGTACAAATAAATGGCCTCAACAGCAGTGATCAAGCAATGCTGGTCCTGTTTAGAAGACAAATTATCCAGTGAAGAGGAATGAAAGCTTATATGAGAAGTACTGTAATCTAAAGGATAAACTATTGTTTTCTTAACAGCAGTCGTTATTTCAACAGACTGCACTTTTATCACTGAATAACAAATCCTATTTAAATCTCTGTTCAAAGCTGGCTGTCACTAAGAACAGAGCCTGCTTGAGCAGGTAAAAAAACATTGTAATTAAGGTGAAGGATCAGAGCTTTCGCTTTGGTAGGGAAATCTCCATCATATGAATGTCTCTATTATGATAAAATAAGGAAGTAAGCTACAAAGAGGTCATTCACTGTAAGAAGCAATTTTCTAGCTCTTATTGCTTCTGATACTGTACAGTGTAATTCACAAACAAAAGCATAAATCAACAGCAACCTTTTCCAGCAGGTTAGCAGAGAATGGGAGAGATGAAGCCATATAACACAGAGTATTAAATTGCCACAGCCAATTTTGTGTAATCATTCTTAAAAGAAAGCAGAACATTTCTTCTTTATAATTACAAAGATATTTTGTAAAATCCTGCATATTTTAGAAGTGTTTCAGCGCATCCAGTCTAATAAGTCTTTATGCTGTAAAAAAATCTGAACAAGAAACAAGCAAATGCAAGCATTCCTGTATATTCCCTTGTCACGCTAGTGAATATTCCTATCACATGCATGACTGCTCCCTATTCTGGCACTTACTTTATCACAACATCTACAAAGGCTTCTAAGCCATGAGCAAGTAGTTTCAAGAAAAGCGTGTGGAGGTTGCTTTGTCTCATAAATACAATCCATTTCGTTTCATTTCTTGATAGCATATACTCAGCTATAACCATTCTGCAGACTCAGCTGTTAGGAGTGTTTATAAATTGCATTGGTTTATGTTTCAGCAACGTCTCTCAGGGTAAACAAAAAAAAGAATCTCAGTATTTCAATGCTTATTCAGTGAGCAGTGCTGTTTACAAACCTCACAGGAATGCATTGTTTGCAATTAAGCTGAATTTAGCAGTAGAATCATCACCCTCTGAATGTACATTTTAACTTTGAAAAGTTGCTAGCTTAATTTCAGGAATCTTTAGTGTCTTGGAACTGTACCAGGGTGTCTGTGGTCCCAGCTGTGAGCCCAGGTACCTTGCCTACTGCTATTCCCTTCCCACGTCCCAGTTTGTGCATCATATATACTTCTGTAACAGTACTTTTAGAGGCTGATGTACTGAAATGTAGGATAAGGGCAAACACTGTCAGTATTACAAGTTTTGGATAGTAAGAGGAGAAAATTTATGCCTGGGACATGAGCCTGAGATCAGAATTTGCAGTTGCTGCTTGGTACAGCTGCTGACTGAAAGTCATTACTGCTCTGGGTTGGGTTATTTGGTTAACTGTCCTGGTAAGGTTATGTGTTCATTGTGGGATGGAAATGTGAAGTACCATACACACCAGAGCAATCTGGTGGCTGAAGTTGGAACTAACTTGTTATTGTGTTGATGTTTTAGGGATTTATGTTTTTAATAATTATTTTTTTCTATCGTTCCCATCTGTGCCTAAGTTCTGTAGAAACAGCCTTAGATCCGCTTCTATGTGCAAGCATCTTATTAAAGGTAGTTATTTTCAGAAAAGCCCAGTTTTCCAAAATGCCTTGCTGTTTCCTTTACCCAATTACATAGTACCTTCACTTCGATATATTTAGAAAATGGGTCTTACCAACAGGCTTAGTCTATAGTTTGCTGCTTTTAAGTGATGCTGAGAACTGAGTTTCAAAACAAAAGATTTCTTTGGTATCTCCCTATAATAGAGTCAATAGCTCAAAGTCTGTCATTTGGTAACATGTTGCTGCTAATGTAAGCCATGAGATTTGTTTTGGTAGAGTTTCCCAGATAATTAAGGAATTATTCTTTTAGGGTGGTGTGTGTATATCTACATGTACATTTATAATTAAATGAACTTTGCTGTAAAAGTTTCAGAAACAGAAACTGACATTTGAGAAGCTAACAGTAAAGGAAAAATTAAAATGAAAATTAGAATATAGAATGTAAGTATATGCAATAGCAGAGTCATAGAAAAAAAACCCTACTTCCATATGTTGAAATTAAACTGCATGTACTTTTCACATTCAGTTTAATGAACTTATACTGAGTAGGGACATCCGTAATGAATTTCACCCTTTAGCAGATACAACATATTATTTGTAACTGAATATATAATTCTGTCAATTTGCTCAACACCAGGATTGGAGATGGCTGTTTTTAACAGACAGTAGACTTGTTAACGTGAAAACCTGAAGTTTACAGGGAAAAAGGCTGGTATTAAGTCAGTGGTTCAGGATGGTGCCTGTAAAGAGATTTCAGCCTTCTGAAATGGAGTTGGTCCCCCTGCGGCACTGGGGCTTCAAACAGTGATAGTCCAAAGGATGTGGCAGGGTTAAGCATCCCTGGGTTGTTAACAGTACATCCAAGGAAGGTGTGTTGATGATACACTAGTTGTTAATGAAGAATATTAAGCAGTCTATAAAGAAACCAACAAAATAACCTGGAATAATTTGTATATGCTAGTCAGTGAGTGCCAATTACACTTCAGTCCTACTGCACTCCTTTAGACACAGGAAAAGGACAAGGGCATGGGATCTGTGTTCTTCCTTTCTGTGCTAGTGCTGCTTTTCTTGTACATGGTCTCTGAATGTTTTGCTCATCCCATGTAACACTTATATTTTCTCCATCTCCTTGAATTTTCATTCAAACTACAATTAAGTTCAAAATTAAGGATCGTGCACACAAAGTGAAGTAGCTGAGCAGGAGCAGCTTTGCCATAGTGTGTCCTCACAGCACTTACAATTATAAATGGTTGTACTCAACCAAGTAAGCCAAAAAGAAATAAATGTTTCTTTCACAATCCATAATTCTGCTTTCTCCTGAAACTAAGACTTTTCTCTATTCACTGGGTAAGACTTTGACAAGGACCTTCTTCATTCCCTGCACAGACTGAGTTGTAAACATCTTTGTTTTTCTTTCTGAACCATTTCAAAAAGGAGATTTTTGCCTTTTTTTGTTATAGTTATCCTAGGAAAACATTACACCTGTGAAATTAAAGTGAATAAATAACTAATATTGGCAAAATACTGTGAGCAGTTTTGTTGTTTGACTGGGATAAGATAGGAAAATTGCAACAGAATCTCACACAAAACCATTCCTTTGTTATTTGCCAAGTAATTTTGTAAGATAGAGGTTGTAAATCAGTAACTTTTGAAGAATATCCAATATTTTTTCTTTTTATCTAAAGGAAACTTAAACTCAGTCATCTGTGGTAATCTGTGGATAAAACCTTTCTGAATAACAGATGATGAAATCCAAAACCAGCCAACATTAACAGGCAGGTGAGCCCCTGTAAATTGAGAAGATGACTAACAAGCCTGTTCTTGCAAATATGTAAATAATTGTACAAATAATCTTTATTTTAGGTATGGTTTAGGTCTTACCTCTGTGCATTTTAAATGTGGAGAGTTTATGATATTCACACCTTCTTAAAACTGCCTTTTGCATCTGTCTTCTTTTACTCTTTTCCTGCTTTATAAAGGGGTGAAAAAACTGCCTGCTAGTATTAAAATGCTGCTGGTTGTCTGCCAAAGCTCCATGCCTAATCAGTGCTTTTGTTGTGGGTTAAAGTGAGGTGCATCTTAGTGACTTAAAAGTTCTACTTCTCAAAGAGTTTTGAAATTGTATTTTATTGTGTATAAAGAGGTAGATAACTGTGTATGTTTTCAGATGAGGATCCCTTCTTATAAGTTATCGCAAGTCTGCATGGTAATGGTATCTGGAAACGGATGCACAACTGTTCTTCTGCTGGCTTTCCAGCAGTTCACAGTTTACAACTCATGAACTGTGTTTCACAATATGAAAAGTGCTTCATGAATCAGATGAAAAACAAAACTGAGACACTGGTAATTTCCAACTTTGTTTGATAAATTCTACCCCAAGCATGAGGGTGGTGAAAGAGCCAAGAGATGTAAGACAAAAGCGGTGCAAGTCGTAATAGTGTCAGGGGAATCGAATGCTATTGCAGATAGTGGGTGTCCTCTTCGTTGGGTGATAAATACAGAAGGACAGAGGAGACATTTATCAACAGGAAAAATTAGCTCAAAGGAAGGTGCTTCTTCTCACAGAGGGTGCTGCCTTTTACTTCTGGGTGATGATGATGTATTAGTGACTGTTATCAATTAAAGTGAATTGTGTTTCTAATACATTAGCAAAGCAGGTACTTACCCTACTAAGGCTGCTTGTTCTAATTTCCTTAGATAATGAAAATTTCTGAGATAAGTAATATGCTATGAATTAAAAAAAAATACAATTGACTTTGATTTTCTGTTCAAGCAACTCCTAGCAACCTTCTTAAGAAAATGCGTATTAAGTTCATGCAGAAATAGAAGTATTTCAGGTGTGTGATCTCCTGTGCATAGCAACAATTGCAGCAACATTGTGGTGGAATTTTAGCTTACTTTATTTCATTTTGAACTTCACAGAGCAGTTAATGCAGGCTGGAATTTGGGTAGGATGCCCTAGAGTGATAAATCTGTAAGCTGGTAGCTTGAAATCAATTTCTAATGAAGGAGCTACTGAACTCCTAGGAATTAGTGACACTGTACTCTCACTTGCCACTTATTGATATCAAAACTGATATTTTTTCCATTACAAACTGAAAATTATTAGTCATACGTAAGATTTCATATAGCAAAACAATGCTGTTACATGTATATACACACACACACACACCCCCCTTTGTAAGAGACAGCTTTGGTCATTTTATTTTGGATTTCATAATACTGCTTTTGGTTCTTGAAACCACTCTTCCGTGAGCCTTGTAAATTGTTAAAAATTTCCGTAGGATTGGAAGGAACAGATTTGGAAAGCAGATCTCCAGAAATAAAAAGAATTCTATGTGAAGAACACATTGTAAATCTCAACATTGTAAAGGAGAAGGGATTGTTTTTTTTTCCGGGGACAGAATTACACCACATTATAACTCAAGTTGGCATTGCAAGGTCTTCCAGATATTTTTTTGGTTTTACATGAGTGAGGATTGGGGAATGGAAAAATATAAAATTAAAAATAAGGGTGGATGAATATTTCTCAGGTTTTATTAGTGATATTAATTTGTCTTAGTAAAAAAGTGTTGGATTGGCTACCTTAGATGACATTATGATTGAATGGCAATTTACTTAGGAAACTTGCAGTTCTGCTACCCTTTGTAATTAAGGGCACTTGAAGGTACAGAAAGTATTCAGGGTCATTCTGTTTCTTGGATAGAAGTCAGTTTTAGAACCACTGCTTGGTGGTTGTTGTGGGGTTTTTTTACCCCTTTTCCAGAAATGAAGAATGTTGTTTAGAGTAGTACGTATTTCCTTTGGCCAGTGAAAGAGCTGCCTGAACTCTCACATCAAATATTCTAGGGAAACAAAGTGAAGAAGGAGAAGGGAAAAGAAAGAACAGGAGGAAAAGGTATTCTGTTCTTTGCCAGTAAAACTGACACTCAATTTACCTTCTGGAGTTCCCTAGATACAGGGAGGAGAAAGCATGTCACTTGTTTCTTCATGCTACTTGTTTCTTCCTGCTTAATGCATGTTTCTTTATTCTTGCACCAGGATGAAATATAGGACAACGGTTTTCTTAAAAAAAACCCAATGAACAAACGAACCTACCAACCAAACAAAAAAACCCCAACACCAATAAACCCTAAAAACCACAAAATCAGGGAAAAAAAAAAGGGGGGGGGGTGTGGTAAAAGGGAAAAGCAAAGATAAGAAAAGCAATGGGGGGAAAAAAGTGAAGATTTTTCTTACTATGTCAACTCTGTCTGTTCTTGATGTCCCCCATTTTCCCCCCAGAAAATGTAATTTGGAATGGAGTGTATAAAAAAAGATGCTTTAAAGAGTCTTCACAAATTGGCAGTGCATTTATTTATACATATTTCACCCTGACTCATTACATATCATCATGAGGCACCCCAGGCTACACATAAAAAGAAGAGCAGACATAAATCAAACTAGATGCAACTCTTCCTTTTCTTCCCTGATTTTTCAGATCCCCCTGACCCAGTAATACACAGAGGACATTTTTTTTTCTTATTACTCTCAGAGGGAATACTATTCCTTCTATTATCATCATGTTTTTATCCAGTAATTATGGTAATAATAATAATTCTCATTGCAGATATATTTTAAAGCAGGATAAAATTCTGTGGAGATACAAGTATGTTATTTTTGCCATTGTTTATCTAATCTCTTGAGAATTTTTCTTCCTAGGAAGCAGTTGATATTAACCTTTTCTGTCAACTTCTAAGATGAAAAATTTCTACTAAACAATTCTCAAGTGTTTTATCCCTCTGATTTTTACTCTGTAAATGGAAAAATAACCCCAGTTGTTAAGGTGTGTGACTTAAATGTGTCTTCTTTCCTTTTCTGTGGGGACAGTATCTTTAGTAGTTTTTACAAATTCCCTGAGGGTGGTATTCTTTCTGCCTCATTTTAGGCTGATCTTGTGAAATAATCTGTCTAGACTCTTTTATGTTCAATGAAGTGAGAAAGATTTCCCTTGAGGATGATGTATGGTACCTAAGTGAGGGTTCTGCTTTGGATTTCTCTTCACAGAAACAGGCCTATATCCACTGTCAATGCAAGAACATGTCTCAGTTTGCTATTGGAAATAAATGACTGAGTACCTTTTTCTTCATTTTTTTTATTGCCCTGTTGTGTTGGGACCGTTGGTTGTTTTTTTTTTTGTGTGTGTGTATGCAGTTTGTGTGTTTGGGTTGGTTTTTTTTTTACCTAATATGCTGATCTTCTGTGTTTTCTAAATATACCACAGAAGGGCTCTGCCAGTGCAAGCCAAAAAGTTAGGGACTCCCCCAGGATCCGTACAGTTCACTATCTATCTGAAAGGATATTTTCAAAGGGCTGAAAAGGTTGGGGGTAGGGTGTGCCTGGGCAAAATTTGAGAAACAAAGCTGGATTTGAAAAGGGATGAAGTAACTCTCATATCCTATGAGAGAAATTTCTACCAAAGGCATAAACGGGAGCTCTGGGCTTGATCGGCTAAGAAACAAGCAAGCTGCTCCTGGACTTTGTTTAGGGCATACTGAAATTAATTGTCTATTTTTTATTTTTTTATTACTTTTTATTTTTTTATTACTTTTTATTTTTTATGATGTTGATCAGTCTCAGTGTGGAAGAATGTAAAGGTTTAGTGCCATGGGAAAATGACAGGCAGGGCTGAGGAGAGGGAACCTCCTCCCTCAAATCTGCCACTTTAGAAGTTAAGCACATGAGAGCAGGTTTGTCATTCAAAAAGAGTTATCGGAGAAGAGAGGAGAGGGCAGCAATGACGAGAAACACCGCATCCCCCAGACACACTGCAGTCAGCTTTTGCTAAAAGAAAGATGATTCTTCCCTGAATGGATGCCTCTCCGGACTTGTCTTAGGGCATGTTTGTTCAACAGCTTAAAGCTTATGCCAGAACATTGCTAGCATAAATTTTGTATGTCACTGGGAGTCAGAATTGAGTCTCACTGTTGTTCAGGTTGGTAAAGATCATTCAAAATGGTAGATATTGATTCACACTTTTTTTTATCCAATGATCCTCAGCCTGTATAGATTAAGAGAAACTTTTTCTTGCTTCCAGAGGATAGTACAAGAGTTCTTTTTTTGCACTGTTTTGTGGTGGTACTAAGCAATTTTTTTTAGTTCCAAATGGTCAGTGCTGTTCTTAATACTGAATGTTTCACATTTTTCCCATGGTTTATTTAAAGGTAAAGATAGCAAAGTATTTATTTCCAGATGGAGCATGGCATTTACTTAAACTCTTTGGGTCAAAAAAACCCATATTGTTTTATATATATATATATGTATGTATATATATATAAAAACCTGTACATATCTTCATCTAGCACTTTTGAGTAAAGTCAGGATGTATAAATTACGACTTTAGCCATTTAAAAAGTTACAGTAGAGCATAAAATACTAGCAAATTATCAGAACCTATAATTATTACAATTTTCATTTTCCACCCAGTAAAAATCATCTCCTTAAGTAACGATAAATAGAGATTTTGTCTTCAGATTTTATGCCCTACAGACCCCTCTGTAATTTCTTTCTCTCCTTATAGCAGGATTTCTAAACAATTTACATGGTCAATGAAGTTGGACTGAAGGGTAACATCACCTGTGTAAGTTGTATTGCATTTTTAGATAACTGAAACAGTTTTGGAGAAAGTTCAAAAATCAAGCTTTTACTTTTGATCACAACTTTTAGATATTAAGACAGATTGCTGTTTTTTTTGTAGCAGCAATTGGTGCCTTCCTTGAAAAAATAAATGCACTCCAAAATGAATTATTGCCAGGAGGGAGAGCGCTTCTCTCAACAGCTTCTTATGCAGTCAGCTGGAGGAAAGATGCTGATCCTGATGCTAATGCAGTTCACAGGATTCAGTGAGCTACAACTGAATTTCAGGGCCCATATATGTGGATTTTCGGAGAATAAAGGCCAGAGGAATAGATTTCTGCATCTAAACTTAGTGAGTTGAAGACTGTAAAGGAAACCTTGCGTAAGGATTATTTTCTTAACAATTCCAGTTTGACTTCCAGGCTACCCATTCAGGTCACCCTTCTTGGCAATATCTCATTTTTCAGCACTGTTCCCTCACCTGAACAGAGTCAGCCTGGATCTGTAATAAATCTGTATAACTGAAATAATATCCTTTATTGTTTTATATTAAAAGATACATTTAAAAGGACACATTTTATGATTTTATATATATATAATGATTTAAAAGAAAAAAAAAATGTACCGTTCTTCCATTAGTAGTTGGTCTGAAAATGTTTTCTGTTAGCCTGATTCTTTTTGTCTCTGCCTAGTGCATTACAGAGCATTATCATACCATGTCAACCAGCATGCATCAAAGAACAATAACTTACAGCTTATTTTATTAATTGTCATCTTACGTAAACCTATCAGAGGTGCACTTGGATTTCTGGAAACAAGTATCAATGTGTTGATGCATAACCACATTTCTGCTTTCCTAATGGCACAATGAAAGCTATGTATCTTCTACATGGGGAACGTAGCAATAACCAAGTGAGTGGGTGTGGATCTAAATGGAGGAATTGCAACTTAATCTCTTGCTTTTGTGTTTTATTTGCTTGTTTCCCTAAGACTAGAACAGATGAGAAAAATGGGCAGCAACAGAAATTCCTAGCATTGCTGGGAAGTGCTGTTCCACTTCAAAACTGGGAATATTTACAGTTGTGTTGCCTTTGTTTTAAACCCAGCAGGTCACTTTAGAGACAGCGACTGCTTTTGAATATGTTGCTATGCCTCTATCTCCTTTCCCACATGGTGTGAAGCTTGAAGGAAGGGAGGGAATCCAGTCAGGGAGAACCTTGGGAAATAAGTGCTGGTTTCATTTTAGGTCGTTCTAGCAAGGACTTATTCTAGCATGTTCCCATGCTTTTGTTGTTAGAAGAAGTAGGAATAAACATACATTATAAAGAATTGGACCTATTTAGATGGGAGTTCAGACCTGTTTTGCTGGAGGAGGCTTTCTGGAAACCCCATTAAGTTCACTGGAGAGATCTGTTAATGCATCCAGTTCTTGCCTTAGGTTAGGTTAGGTCCCACCATTTGAAGTTATCTTTGTTACTTACTGTGTTGCTCACCGCTGCTCTCATTGAAAAATCTGTTAGGCCTTAACCATAAAGGAAATGTTATACCCATTATGTTCAGTTAAAAACATAGCAGAACACCTCATCCAATACTTTGAAGTAAGTTTAATGTTTTCAAGAATAATTTGACATAATTTGTATGATAAAAATAGCAGAACTTATTATAAAAATGCTGTTTCAAATGGTGAAGACATTGATCTAATTGATCTTATATTTAACAAACTTTCAGCTGCGTGCGGGTGAACATAATATTCATAATAATAAATGTAATAATGGTATTGCAATTACTAGACAGAAATTCTTTGCATTATATATTTTGTTCCATACAAATTTTTTAG
This sequence comes from Lorius lory, assembly GCA_025629905.1. Classification (NCBI taxonomy): domain Eukaryota; kingdom Metazoa; phylum Chordata; class Aves; order Psittaciformes; family Psittaculidae; genus Lorius; species Lorius lory. The sequence continues at coordinate 881 of JAOSLQ010026963.1, read as the reverse complement.
CATAACACTGTTGTCATCATTGCACCTTTTTCTCTATATTATTCCGGATATCAAATGCTTCATTTTAGCAATTCAAACAGAACAGTATCTCAGTTCTTACTGTATCTGTAATTTGCTTTGTGCTAGGTACTTTGTGCGAGGTACAAAGTTTTAATGTTTCATTTCTCTAACTTTTCTTTGAAAACTTTTAGCTCAGTCATATAAAGAAGTTATTCAGTTATTTTATTAAATAAATACTATTTTTTTTTCTTTGCAAGATCAGGTTCTAAATCTTTCCTGCTGCCTTGACACTGTCTTTGAAGGAAATCACTCCTTACAGATGCTTGCCTCGTCTTCATCTAAATAGTGGCATTAACAAAGCCATGTCATGGTATCTCTTTCTACTACTGAAAAGCAACTGAGGCAGTATGTTTCTTTGGTGTATGATCTGCTGTGGTGCAGAGCAAAAGAAATAGGTGGCTTTCCATTTTATTTTATTTTTGAAAACTATTTTTTATTTCTAGGGATGGGCAAGATGTGTTTGTCGTAAATCTGTTTGGGAAATTGGCACCAAAATTAATTACAGGTAGAGGAGAAAATTGTCCTTGAATGTGTGAAGAAAATGGAGGTTTAATTACACTTGCTTTTATTATGACTGAAGTTTAGCTTTTAGAAACAGCCTATCACTGCTCCAAGTAATTGTGCCTGGAAGTGCTGGAAGTGATTTATGGTTTTCTTTCCATCAGTAACTGCTGTACAGCTGACTGGAAGTGAAAAACTGAGTTTTTATTAACGTGGATTCAAATTCTAAAGAGCTCTTTCTCAAATATGAGCATATCCATCTTTTCCATCACAAAAAAACCCAACCCAACCCCCCCCACCCCAAACCAACAAAACCCAAC
>JAOSLQ010026955.1:0-10058 GCA_025629905.1 Lorius lory | reverse complement strand
AGCTTCTCTGGGCACCCTGTGCCAGCGCCTCAGCACCCTCACAGGGAACAGCTTCTGCCTTACATCTAACCTGAACTTCCCATGTTTGAACCCATCACCCCTTGTCCTGTCGCTCCAGTCCCTGTTGAATGTCCCTCTCCAGCATCCTTGTAGCCCCCTTCAGACACTGGAAGCTGCTCTGAGGTCTGCACGCAGCTTCTCTTCTCCAGGCTGAACCGCCCCAGTGTTCTCAGCCTGTCTCCATACAGGAGGTGCTCCAGCCCCTGAGCATCCTTGTGGCCTCCTCTGCACTTGCTCCAGCAGCTCCATGTCCTTGTTATGGAAGCACCTTGTAGCTGCCGGGGAGGGCTTGAAGTGGCCAGATCCTGCAACGGGAGAGGAAGAGAACTGAGGCTTGTGGGGCTGTGCCTGGGCTGCTCAGGAAAGCCCTTGGACTCTGCCTTGGGGAGCATTCTTGCAGGAGCAGGTCTTGCTCCTGAAGGAACTGACTTGTCCGGAGGGCAGGACCCTGAGCTTTGGGGTGGGTGTTTGCTGGATATTCACCCATGGGAAAGTGAAACAGAAATTTCCACTCCCCTGGGAGCTGCTTCCTCTCTCCTCCACCAGGGATGGGCAGGAGCAGAGGGGAATCTGGGGAGAGGGTCTGACACCTGCCTGCCCCTCAGCTTGTCCTGCCCAAATCCCTGGGGATCCTGGCAGGAAAACCACTTAAGGTACACACGCTTCAGCCCTCGAGAGTGAGTCTGGCTGCTCCCAAACCCCCTTTCCCTGTGGGCAGACACAGGAGGGGCCTTTAAACCTCTCCAAGTCCCCCCAAGCCCCCCACTTCTCAAATGGCAGAGCCTTGTGCTATGGGGTGGAAACAGACTTCCCAAACAGGCTTCTCTTGGGATTCACGGCTGCTCCCTTACCCCTTGGTCAGAGAGGGGGTTCCTCACTGGGATCTTTTGGGCTGACGGGGGGGGAACATAGGGATTTCTTATAGAAGTATATAGCTGTAATAATTTTAACTAATAAAGGGGGACCCCTCCCTTTAATCTGGGGGGCTGCCAGCCCCCTGTCAGCTTTGCCCTCATCGCTGTGGACTCCTTCAGGGGTCAGAAACAGGATAGGGGCACAGACAGGAGGAAAAGGGCTGGGGCTGCCCCTCTGCCAAGCCGGGGCGGGGGGGTTGCCCGGATACAGGTTTGGGGTGTGCTGTGGTGCGGTGGAGCCCCGCAGCATCCCTGGGTACCACAGAGCTGCCCACCTCCAAACTGCGAGCATCCCCAGCCAGGCCTCTGGCCCCTAGATGCCCAAATCTCAACCTAAAGTGGCAGGTCCCCTCCGGCTCCCCATGACAACGCGGGCACCAGTGGCAGGCCCGGAAGCTGTTTACGGGGCGGAGCGTAACCGTGACAACGGGTGAAGCCTTTCGGAGCAGCTACTTAACGGCACCCCCCGGGAAGCCGGGAAATCACGGCGGAACGGCGGGCAGGGCCCGCACCGCCACCGGGCGGGAGAGCGGGACCCGCATCCCCCCCGCCGCATCCCGGCACCGCCGCTCCGGTTTTCTTTCTTTTTGTGTTGTTTTCTCCTCCTGTTTTCCCCCGATTTTCTCCAGCGCTTTTTGCTCTCCCGTGAACTTGGAAAGCTGCGGGGACAGCGCCGGGCCGGGTAAGGGCTGCGGGAGCTGCGGGACTGCGGGCGGGGCAGCGCAGCGCAGCGCGGGGGGAGCGCCGGCGGGTGCGGTAGGTTTGCACGGGGGGGGTGTGGATGTGGCTGTGCTGTGTCTCTGTGCGTGTCTCTGGCTGTGCTTATCGTCCTGGGTTTTACTTCCATTTCCATCCTTTTTACGTCCCCCAACACACGCACAGCAACGAGCGGCTCCGGTTCCACTCACCCCGCCGCGGGCGCCGGGGCTCGGGGGGGCACTGGGACCGGAGCATCCCAACCCGTAACCGCTGCCCCCTGAGCCTGAGTTCGGGATTGGAGCGGGGGGAAGCCCGTTCGTTTGGAGCGAGACCGGTGTTCCACTGTCCCCGTTCCCTCCGTCCCGCGCCCTGTCCCGCTCGCCCCGCGGCCGTTGAGCAGAACGGGATTCGAACCGTTCTGGACCCGGTGCGGTCGCTCCGCTGCGGGTCACAAGGGAGAGTTTCCTCGCCTCAAAACCTCAGGATTTTGGGGGTTCCAGCCCAGCAGCGAAACCAGACACTTCACCTCCTGCCCCGGGAATAACCGGCGTTTGAATCTACCGGCTGCTCTGAGTGAGGGTGTGCTTGGGGGAGAGTTCCAGGGGGGGTTTAGGAAGACCAGGGAAAGGGGGTGAGCAGAAACGGCCCAAACCCGAGGGATGCTGGTGGTGATGGGGAATTGAAGGTGTTTTGTCGAGGGGTTGGACCTTGAGGTTTTGTCCTGCTGGGGGCAGTGGGAAAAGCATCCTCCCTTTGAGGGATGGAGTTTGGTTGTTTAAAGGGGGGTGTTGGTGTTATTTATGCATAAATAGTTATAAATTTAAAAAATTATAAATAATTTTTATATATTTGATAAATATTTTTATTTATAAATATTTATTTATAATTATTTATAATTAAATATTTATTTGGTTTATTTATTTATAAATAGATGTGTTCTTCAGCCCAAGGCTTGTGCTGGGACACCCGGATTGGGGCATACTGGGGGGGGGGTGGTAGGGGTGCAGCAGTTTGAGGGACCTTCCCCGAGGCTCAGGGCTGCTGAATCACTGCAGGGGAGTTGATGTGGCTCCAGCACACAGCACCCTGGGGATGGGGCTCACCCAGCAGCACCCAGAGCACCCAGGCCCTGGTGCTAGAGCGTGGCTGCACCTCGGGGAGTCTCCAACTCTCTCCCTGTTGTTGCTGCAGGATCTGTCCCATCTCCTCCCTTCTGTACCTGCGCACCCTGTGAATGCAGGACCCAGCACAGAACCAAGGCATGGCTGATGTGTGGTCTAAATGCGTGCGGGAGAGGAGGGAGAGAATGCAGAAGGGCACCCTGGATGAGTTCGATGACCTGGATGACAGCCTGACCAGCCTCATGTGGCTGCAGGACTTCTCCATCACCAGTGCCAGCATGGGCAAGTCCTCCTGCTGCCCCACTGGGCCGGACCCCCACGACTATCAGAAGATCCCCAGCTTTGCTGCCCCGTGCTCACCCCTGGCCGCTGACCCAGCGTGCATGGGCATGCCCCACACCCCCTGCAAGCCCATCTCTTCATCCACCTCGAGGACAGCATACACCACCGTGGCCATGAACCCTCAGCTTATGGAGGACATCGACTACAAGACCAACCCACAGGTCAAGCCACCCTACTCCTATGCCACCCTCATCTGCATGGCAATGGAAGCCAGCGAGAAGCCCAAGATCACCCTTGCTGCCATCTACAAGTGGATTACTGACAACTTCTGCTACTTCAGACATGCTGATCCTACCTGGCAGGTAGGAGATTTGGAGACCTCTTGCCCTGTCCCCTCTGCTTGCAGGGCTGAAGAGGGCTTTTCACAGCCTCCACCATGCAAGGCAAGGTCCCACTGGGATGCTGGTGGGGAAGGGCCGTATTAGGGGCACAAAAATGCCACAACCATGAGGGCAGCAGAGGGAAGGAGCCATTACAGGGGAAAGCCCAGGGCCATTTTGGGAGCAGGGAGGTACCTTCTAGTCCCTGCGACTTCTCTTGGCTCTGGCATGAAGATGTCTCTGTCCCTGACTCCACCTTTCAGGATTCTTGTGGGGTCCTGAGTCTCTTGGGGCTGAACACATGTGAAGTCACCAGGGTGAGTATCTCTGGGTGCTGAGGACCAGGCATAGCAGAAGGATGGAGAAGACCCTTGGGGAGATGCTGCTTGCTGGACAAATCCATCCTTAAGGAGGTTCAGAGCAGAAGTGCTGCTGCTTTCCAAGCAGGGCAGGTCTCCTGTCCATCACTGTAAGGGAAGCCCAAGAGAAGTCAAACAGGGCTGCTGTCCCCAGCTAGCACCAGCGTGTCCCCATTGGATAGAGGACAGCCTCTGGGCTCCCCAGCTTTAGGGACAGGCTGAAGCAAAGGGGCTTTCCCAGCCACCTTGGCTCACTGCCTTCCTGTGTCACATGAGGGGACCTCTGGCATGTGTGGTTTGTAGGATGTGGCAGGGCAGGAGGGACCTGATGGCTCGTCCCTCTGCTTGGGTTATTCCCAACCCAAATCCACAGTGTGCCAGTGATCCTGGCAGTGGTGTTACCCAGGCAGGGTTGGGCAAACCAGCACACCTTGTCCTCAGGCAGGGGGGTCTCCAGCAGCTCTGAAAGGCCACCATGGAGAAGGGTCCCTCTCCAGGGCCGCCCCAACCTCCCCTGAGCTGGGGAGACGTGCAGGAGGAGGAGCTGTGCCAATGTGTTGACTTGTTCCTGTGAACCCATGGATAAATACCCCAGTTTTAATTAAATGTGTTGATGAATAAAAGAAAGAAGGTTTCCAATCCCTGCCCAGAGGTGCAGGGGGGGCACAGCACTGCGGGCAGGAATGACAACTATGCTAACCGGGGAGGAAGGCTGGAGGGGATTTAGGATGAGGAAGGGAGATGGGGAGCATGGAATTCAGCCTGTGAGTCTCTGAGCCTTGTAAAACTCAGTTAAGCTGTAAATCTGGAGTTACCAGCCTGGATTGTTTCAGGATGTCTGTGTCCTGCTGCTGCTTTCTTCTCTTTCCCCTTTCTTTATTTTCCTTCTTTTCTTTTTCCTTTATTCTTCCCTTATTCTCTCTTCTTTTCCTTTTCTCTTTCCTTTCTTTCTGAGGCTCTCTTCTCATTCTCTCTCCCAATTCCTGTACTGAAGGCAGCCTGGAAAGGTCATGCCACCCATCCTCTGGAGGGAGATGGATCTATTCCTGTGGGAGCTGAATGCTTTGGAGAGGAGCCAACACACCCGAGGAGCTTCAGCCCAGAGGAGGGTTTTGTTGTGTGTGTGTGTGTGTGTGTGTTTTTCACCAGCTCCAGGCATTCAAGCCTTGTTTTTCCTCCTCAGCACCACGGATTATGGGTGAATAAGCATAAAGCTATCCAGGCAACATTAGGGGGGGAAAAACCCTCTACCATATCCAATCTCTTAATACAGTCTTGGCTTTGTGGAGCCCAATGCAGGGTTATTTACCCAATAACTGAGTTCCCTTTCTGATTCTTCACATCACTCCAGGCACATTCAGGGGTTCAGAACAGCTCGACAGGAACAGAAATTCCTCTATTTCTTTTTTATTCCCATTTTTGACCCTCCCTCAGCTCATTTGAGCAGTGGCTGATGAAGATGCAGTGATTCCACATCAGCTTCCTTGGTTTACCCGCCTGGTGCCTAGTTTCTGGCCAAATATTTTCCCTTCAACAGTAGCAATAGGCCCAGAAGAACTGGGGAATGGAAGGAAGGCCCTAATGATGCCGTCGCCATGGGGCTATCATGTGTTGCCACTTGTCATGGGGCTGTGGTCACATTGGTGTAAAGAGCCTCCTCTTCTTCCTTAACTGTGAAGGAGGACCCTTAGCTCCATGCCTAGAGCAAGTCTGGCCAGTTTCTCCCAGTGCTCTGCATGATCCAAAGCCCCATGGCCTCAGTTTATAGCCAAGGAGAGATGCCCAAAAGCTTCCTGTTGGTTGGCAAGTCCCAGCCTGAACCCCTTGGCTCTTGCCACCTCTGGTTGGGTTAGACAGGAGACAAGAACACTGCTGGGTGACTCAGGGGAGTTTCTGCTGGGCATGTAGCCCACGATGTCCTGATGTTGCTGATTTTGCCTTCTTTTTCCCCAAGGTCCTTGCTGAAAACACATTTGTCCACCCATCTCCCCATGCAGGTAGGTGCTGGGGCAGCTGACCAACATTCAGCCTTGGCTTTCTTTCTCTTTTTGGTTCTAGAACTCTATCCGGCACAACCTCTCCTTGAACAAGTGCTTCATCAAGGTGCCTCGGGAGAAGGGGGAACCGGGGAAAGGGGGGTTTTGGAAGCTGGACCCCCAGTACGCTGACCGGCTCAAGAACAGTGCCTTCAAGAAGCGGAAAGTGCCCCCGGTGCAGATCCACCCGGCCTTCACCAAAACCACCCAGCAGGATCCACCATGTACCACCAGCTCATCCTCTTTGATTTGCACCTCCAATAACGTCCTCAACGTCAACATGGAGTCGCAGCAGCTGCTGAAGGAGTTTGAAGAACTCACCGAGAGCCAGAACATGAATCCAGTGGATGACAAAGTGGGGTGCAAGTGCAAGAAGCCCCTGCCCAACCGAACGGCCAAGGTAGATCGTGTTTCCAGCTCTCCCTTGCTGACCCAGGAGGAGCAGACGGAGCTGGGGTCCCTCAAAGGTGACTTTGACTGGTCAGCCATCTTTGACACCAACCTGAATGAAAACTTCTCAGCTTTTGAAAATCTGGAGCTCACGCCTCCAATCGGCCCCATCATGGGGGATGTGGACTTGGAGGCACATGGCCACATCGACTGTCCTCAGGGACAGGAGCAGGCCCTCACCGCATGCAACCAAACCAACCCAGACCTGGATGAAGCCTTGATGGCCGCAGCTTTCCTGGAGAACCCCTGGGATGAAGGCACAAATGACTGCCTCTCCAACTGTGTCAACATCGACCAGCTCTTTGAAGCCTGTGACGCCTCTTTGCCCGCGGAGGAGAGTGACTGGAACAGCCTCACGTCCCTTGTATAAGACATCAGCCCCCACTTAAAGCCCATGCAGACTTTGTGCTCCCCCCGCCCCAAATGCTGCTGGGACTTAAAGGGATGACATTTTCTAGAGACAGACACATCCACAGTGACTTTTGCCACCTTTTAAGATTACACATGAAAACATCTGGGGGAGGGGGGACAAACCACCGTCACAGGAACTGTTTGGTATATCTTTAAAGGACACATCAAGTCACTAATTCATGAGTTTCCTTAAGAGAAGAATTATAACAGTACTTATTTTTTTACTTTTTAAGGAAGAAATGTGAATTATCATTTGGTTTTATCCATAGAAATGGACATCTGCTTCTTCAGGGCTAAAGAAGAAGCACCTGCTAAATCCCACCCAAGACATGAGATGATTCCTGGTGGCTTAGGATTCGATAGAATAAGTGCAATTTCCTTACCTTTTTTGCTCTCTTCCCTTGTTTCTCTTCCCTTGTTCAGAGTAGTTGGTAGGTACAGTATGATCATTAGCAGTCAATAGGTGTCCATTATGGCTTCTGGAGTTCAAGCTCCCTCCTGACCTGTGCCTAGGGAAGAAGAAAAGTTTTATCAATTCACCAAGTCTGCCTCTTTAGATGGTTTTATATTATCTATTATATATTATATATTCAAAGAAACCTATATTTTTAGCACTAGAATTTCTTCCTAGTGGGGGGATAGGGAAAATACTGTTTTGGGGTTGGTTTATATTATCACTGCTTAAAGGCTTGTTCTGTAAACCAGCACTACAGGAGGGAGGATTCCTGCAGCAGCAGCAACATGGCAAGGAGCCAGGAATTGGTCCTGGCAGGAGTGGAGCAAGATGCTCCCAGAACTGGCTTTTGTCATTTTTGCACCCCAAATCCTTGCTGTGGTTGCTGAAGGGTCTAAACCACCATGAACCCTCTCTGCCTTTCACCCCTTTCTGCTTTTTTGCTCCAAGACTGTTGCTCTCCACTTCTTCTGCTCATCCATCAGGCTCTGCATGGCTGATGAAGGACCTTGGTTAAGGCTGTGCCATAAGGAAACACTGTGGCATGGCTATTGATTGGTGGCAACGGGGTCACTCCACATTCAATGCTCCCAGATGGGACCAAGGAGGAAAGAAATCCACATCCAGCCTCTATCCAGGAGCTCAGACTGTGTGTGCAGCAGGCCGCGGTGATGGCAGGGGAAATGAAGTCACATCCATCTGGGAGAGCTATTGGGATTGACACCAACTGAAGCTCTGTGCAGTGAGAACATGGCAGGTATCTGCAAATGAACATTTCAGGAGCGAAGCCAAATGCTGCTGGAACTTGACTTGAAGCTCTCAAGAACTGGATTCTTCACCTCTCCTTCACTGTAGGTTTAGAGTTAAGAGTAGCCTTTAGGTAGGAGGAAGTAGAAGTTGCAGTTTTAGTGGTGTGTTTTAGGCTTCTATAGAATTGGAAGATTGGAAAGAGTTTCTTTTTTTGTTACTAAAGCACTTATGACTTTTCATAGGAGCAATAGGATTTAGCAAGAGTAGAGCTGTAGTGTAAGAATCAATAAACAAGCCTTTCAAACAACAACCAGATCACCCTTGGACTGATTTCCACCCAAATATGGGGAGAGGGTTGGAGCTGAGAGCACAAGTCAAGTCCTGCATCCTCCTGGGTACAAAGAACCAACATCATCACTTCACACAAGCAGCAGGGCTGGGGCTGGGGCTGCTGCTTTGCCTGGGTACCAGGGGCTGAAGGCTTGTGGGGGTCTTTGGGGGCCAGTGTAGATGCTTCTATATGTATTGATGATGCTTCTTTTTTTACCTGTTGTTTTATACTTTCCTGTTTGGGGGCCTCTCTCTTGATGCTGAAGAACTGCAGAGATGTGTGTGCAATTGAACCTTTTCCATGGAACATTCTTTACAAATTAAAACAAGAAAGAAAGAAAAGAAATTTTGAGAAGAAAAAGAAACCCTTTTGCCTCCTTGATTCCCTCCTCCTCTGCCTGACCCTCTCCTAGAGGAAGGGGACATCTCACCAGCCCAGCCCTGGTTGTGCACCCACCAGTACATGGGTGCTATCATCCCCCTTCATGGCAGGACAGCAATTCCCTGTGGGGAAACTGAGGCGCAAACCACCACCTGTGTGGCAATGGGTACGCAGTGCCTGTGCTGACCAAGTCCTGGGAGCTGCTCCTACCCCCTGGAGCACCCTTCCCTGCAGATGACATAGTATGGCTATCTGGGCCTTACTTCCCAGGGAAACGGTGGAATCATCATCCCTGGAAGTGTTCATGCGCTGTGTAGATGAGGCCCTCAGTGCCATGGGTTAGTGGTGGCCTTGGCAGTGCTGGGGAGTGATTGGACCTGATGAGCTTAAAGGGCTTTTCCAGCCTGGTTGATTCCATGATTCTATGATTATCCCTCTGCTTGTGCCATGTCCTCACCTGGCCCTAAAGACACCCTGAGATACACAAGTGGCTTCGGAGCCCTCCTGGGTGCAGGGTGGTGAGAGGAGCTGCACAGAAGCTGCAGGAACAGCTGAGCCCTCCTGAGGCCAATTACACCGAGGAGCAGTTGGGCTCTGCCAAGGCAGGGAGGAAAAGCAGCACATGCTCAGCACCCAGCCTGGGCTGGGCAGGATGGGGGAGCTGGGGGTGCAGGCATGGGGAGGGCAGCTTGGCTCAGGGATGTGGGGCTGGTGCAAGGCTGCAGGGGCCAGGCTGTGGGTACTCCTACAGCTGTGGGGCAGTGCTGCCATATGGGATAAGGGGAGAAGAAGAATCTGGAAAAGGGGGGTCTAGCCCCCACTTGGTGGCTGCCCAGTTCCCACTGTCACATCTGAGCATCTCCAAAGACAGGGATCCCCCTCCAGATTCTGCCTGGGGCTCATCCAGCTTGATGGTCCACTCCAGGATGTTCCACCCGTGTTGCACAGGGGTCACAGCAAGTGAGGAGCACCCTATGACCTCCCATTGACCTGCTGGATCCCTTTGGCACCAGGCCCGGCAGCAGTGAGCCCTATGCACTGCGGTGGTCACAGCTGCTCCCAATCCAGCCAATCTCAGCCCAAAATAAGGGTCGAGGCAGAGGCAACCCTAGCTTCTAAGTGCTTTCTGCTGGGAGAGCAGGATGGAGCTCTGGGATGAGGTAGGATTATCCTTTGTAGGAGATGGCTTTGATATATGGGGGGGAGAGGGAAGGAATTTCGGAAGCACATCTGAGCTCTCAGCTTGAGGACACTGGGGACCATGAACCCTTAAAGGCAATAAGGAATTCCCTGTCCTGGCTTCTCCTCCTCTCAGCTCCCTGTTGGTAGCACTGAGTGGAGCTGCCCTCTCCTTCCCCTAAGTAGTGGTGGCACTGGCAGGGCTGCAAAAGCCTGGCAGCCCCCTTGGTCCACTTCTTTATCTGGTTTTG
>JAOSLQ010026952.1:0-15633 GCA_025629905.1 Lorius lory | reverse complement strand
CAGTTTGTGAGGCTGCAAGAACAAGGGGAAGATGAAAAGCTCGTGCTAAACATGCAATGGACATGCCACTGAACATGCCACTGAACATGGTACAGCAAGATTAGAAGAGAGAGTTTCAGGCAGTGAAACTAAACTGACCAGGAGAGTGCTAAGAAAAAGGCAACCAACAGAGGCCATTGCTCTCACTAGGGAGCTTTGGCTGCTTCCCTTTCAGTCTGCTCTCCCCAGCCAGCAATAGTTACGCACCAGAGATCTATCAGTATTCATCAACAAACATCTCCCTCCCCTCCAGGCTGATAGATCTCACCCTTATCTGTTGCCATACCCATAATCAAGGTCTGGGACCACTCAGCTGAATCCCCTACTTCATTATATACATGCCATTTTCTAACAGGATGTTTCCACTTCTTCCAGATTGAAGAGTCTGGACAGCAAAACTGCAGTGGTCATTTCTGTAGGCTTCTTTAACGTTAAGCTGCAATCCGTCAAGACTGTGGAGCTGTTTCCAACTGCTTTGAGACACATCCCTCATCCTGTGCACACAGCCAGTGGTTTACTTCAAAAAAGGAACTCTGCTGTAACACTTGCTCCTTGCAAGTCTCTTGTGCAATGTGCTTTAGGACATATTCTTGTGGCATGCTGCTGTAAATGTTAGATAACTGTGAACAATTCAAGTGTGTTTATGTGAATCAATACCAATGTAATCAAGAAGAGAGTATGGCCTGAAAACCTATGTAAATAGTGGAACTGGATACCCCTTCATTTGTAATCCAGCTTGAAGCTACATTCATCCCAAGGAAAGATTAAATGTCTTTAGTTTAACCAGCTCTGAGCTCTATCCAGACACTACCAAATACTTTTTTGTTCCTTGTGAATTTTGTTCTTTAAAGTATTCTGTAACCTTTCTGAAGCTGACATATTGCCTGGAAGTCATCTTCCGACTTCCAGTCTAATTCATTGTGCTTCCCACATTTAGCTCCTGGTGGAAATCTGGCTCTGGCTCACAGCCATACAAACCCAGTAACTTTAATGACTTTCCGTGTGCATAAGTGAGGACATTCCACTTGCCTTGCAGAGGCAGATGTTTAATGACAACTAATCTAAAAGCCATTTCTTTCACTATCATTCCCCTGCAGAAGATTAACTGTGTTATCATTGTCCTGCTCCTGCATCAAGCCATTGCCAATTTGCCAGTGCTCTGAGGAGTCGCTGTCACCATTCAGTTAATGTGGGACATTAAATTATCACTGCCATTACAGCCAAGACTCAAAGGCAGACTATTCCCATCATGTGTCAGCTGAACTCATCTGTGCTGGAATTTGTTGGTGCAGTCAGCCACTGCTCAATGACACCTTAAGAGCCTCATAACTTAGAAGGGGCAGCACTCCAAAGCTGTGGGATTTGGGAGGCTCCTTCACCTCCTGCAGGTTCCAGGAATGGCTTTTTCATATTCATTGGCATCCTACAGAACAACAGAACACTGCAGACCTGCACCTGCCTCACAGGCATCTACAACTGACACCCCAAGCACAGTTTATTTGGTCACAGGAGTGCTGGGGGGGGGTGGGGGTAGGAATGAATGAGAAATAATTCCCCAAAAATTTCCTGTGAAAAATCTGTGGTATTATTTTGGAGTATCATGTCTGATTCTTCCTCAAAGTCTCTGTCTGTACAGTTTCTGCCTCTATGTCATTGTAATGGCGAGCTTGGCCACTACTGTAATCAGAGACAGAAATGTCACAGCTGTACCCTAGTTCCAAGGTAATAATCAAGAATATGTAATGGAATCTTTGAGTTATACTGGTCTGAAGAGGGAAAAAACCCAACCCCTCCCCCCAAACCCACAAAACAACAAGCAACAAAAGCAACACTCAGCTAACTGAATCCCCCTCCTGACGTCACCAGAGGTGATTGGTGTCCACTTTTCATTTTCACCATTGAGGCTACTCCTGGTCCAGATAATGTTCTAACTAAATGCAGTAAATGCCTTATTCTTGCAACACATTATTTTATGCCAGTTATTTCTGGCATAGTTTAACAATACTTGGGGTATATTCTAGTCTTTAATAGTCACTATGTTCTAGAAGATTTCGGTAGTCCCATATCTGTCCTTTAACACTCCTGATATAACTCTTAAACAAGTCTGGGTATTGGCAAGGGTTTTGATCACACCATCTGCAGTTTGCCCATGGAGGTAATATTTTCAGTTGGCAAGATTTATTCATTTTCCTTTCTTTCTTAAAGTCAGAGTGGTGCCATAACTGCAATGCTCGAAGATCAGATCTTGGGTAGCATTTGCAATTCTTCATGTGCTTTAGTTTATTTGAAAATGTAACACTACTTTAATATAATTTCAGCTTCCAAGCAGCTTGGATGCTTGGTCCTGGAAGTTTTGGTAATCCTTAAACTACTTCCAACAGTTCGGCAGAGGGAGGGAAAAACACATGAAGGAGACCTGGAATGGTTGTGTTTATTTTATTTAAGCTCATTATGCAGTCATCTCTAAATACTTCTAGGAAAAGTAGCAGTGTTTAGTTTGTTTGGAAACTTTGTCAGTGCCTTCAATTTTTAATTTAGAAAACTAAATTTGGACTAAATGGGCTAAATAAATATCCTGTATTTTTCAAATCTATTAATTCTTTATGCATAGTGAGACTGTTTTGCTAATTAATAAATAATTCAACAGCTTTACTCCAAAGTACTAGAACTTGTTCTTTCCATTCATTTATGGTTTATCTCTTTTGAAGAGCCCAGTGTAATGACTTTCAGCTTTCATTTGCAATCTGAGACTGCTGTTTTGCAGAACTTCTGTTCCAATCTTGAGCATACTGATATCAGCAGGAATTTTTTCCATTGACTTCATTGGAAATCAAAGAGGAACCCTTCATCTTAGTTCTTTAATCACAGCAAGAACACTTAAACTTTGTGTTACTTGGTCACAGGGTTACTGTATTTTGTTGTTCTAGGACTTCTTGATGGAAACATTCATAATGTTCAAAGATCTCATTGGAAAGAACGTTTACCCTTCAGACTGGATGGCAATGAGCATGGTGCAGAACAGGTAAAATGGGGCTGGAGGATGAGTGTTCATATCCATGTTTATGAAAAGTGACTTGTTTCACAGCTTACATAAAGTTTTGCTGTGTAGCCATTTAGTGAATACCAAGGTCATAATCTGAAATAATTCACTGACAAGACATTAATAGCTAGCTGCTTGTGGTTTAAGTACACTTACAGTGGAAAGGCAAAACCAAGTTATTTAACAGTAAAATGGAGGTATATAGTTGGTCTCCATGTTGACAGTCAACAGAAACCAAACTGTAAAAGGCCTGTTGAATCTTAAATGTGCAATTTCTGCGCCTGGTTAGAATGTCTTCACTAATATGTCAGCAAGTTCATTGTGACACAAGAGTCATCAAACACAGATTTCTTTCTGAATTAATATGGTACTTGGATTGTTAAAAGGTCTGAGGATAAAGACTGAATATTTGAGCACAACACACTGTTTGTAAGAGGAGGTTGGATCCCTGGTGCTTGCAGAAGCTCACATCATTGAGGAAATGTGTTGCTAGACTATGAATTGTTTGGGGTTTCATCATGAGCGATTACTAAAACCACAGGTATATTGCCTCCATAGATCAAGACAGCATCTAAGTAAAGTTTGTGTAATCAAATCTATCCTGTTCCCCATTGTTTGCTTTATGAGAGTTTGCTATTAATACGATGTATCTGAGTACTCTTCTATTATAAAGTAGACTGAAGGAAATACCTTGTGGACATAAACTGTGCAGATTATACAACTTTACCCACAGCTCTGATGTGTCTGCTTTGGTGTCACCATAAATGATGGTGGGATGAAAAAGGTGTTGTTTGATCTCTGTTAAGTCACAGGATCTCTGTTGTCTAAGTGTTAAGATTGCAAGTGATGTAAGTGAAGTTTTACATTACATAGATTTTGCTGCCATGAGAGCTCTTTTTAATTTATCATTTCTATATTATGGGATACTGAATTAGATCAAAATGGGATGTGATTTTTGTATGTCTCCAGACTGAGAATGGTTTCAGACAGCTGGGCCACCATTTCACAGATGGATTTCTTCAGTGTCTTTGAAATATTGCTTGTTTGAAGAGTAAAGGAAATGTTCTTCCCTTGAGGTGTGAGGTTGTTTGGTTGTTATGGGCTTCAGTTAGAAATGAATGGTTTTGGCAGCAAGGAAAGGCTAGTACATAGGGTACAGGATAGGTTAGGTGAGGATTTATTTCCTAATAATTGTTCCTAGCCATTCTGAGGTACTGCTTTTCCTTTTTGTGTCTCTAGTGTCTATCAGAAGAAAGCAAGGGAGGCTTGGGCTGAGAATACAAAACACATGGCTGCTCTAAACAGAGCTAGTTGGCTCAATGTATATATTTGTGGAAATTGTGAGGAAGAGTTTCAAACACGGAGGTTTAACAGGCGTTTGTGTGTGTAGAAGAAATTGAACAGAAAAGTAGCCATGAGCATGTGCCCACTTTACCTTGTAGACTTAGTTTTTATTTCCTGGGTTTCCTCCTCTTATAAAATCATAGAATAGTTTGGGTTGGAAGGGACCAACCCCCCTGCAATGAGCAGGGACATCACCATGCAGATCAGGTTGCCCAGATCCACATCCAGCCTGGCCTCCAGGCTCATCCACGCCTTCTCTGGGCAACCTGTGCCAGTGTTTTACCACCCTCATTGTAAAGAATTTTTGCTCACATCCAGCCTGAATCTCCCTCTTTTAATTTAAAACCATCACCCCTCGTCTTATCCCAACAGCCACTGCTAAAACATCTTTCTCTTTCTTATAGGCCTCTTTTAAGTACTGAATAGGGGCAGGGACATGTTCTACTAAGCAGGTTGCTCCAGGACCTATCCAACCTGGCCTTGAAAGTCCATAGATGCTGTTTATTTGAAATATCACAGTTATGTAAATTCACTCTTCATTTTATAGTATTGAAAAAGAGAGACCAGAGGATGCTTAATAAAGCTGTTAATCTCCTGAAAGTATTTGGTCTTGAGGAAAATATTTGCCTAAGAAAGGTTACAGCAGTATGATGTTAAATTTTGATATTGGACACCTTTTCGTCTAGGGTTCAAATGGAATAATATTACATGAAAAGGTTTTCTTTTTTGTGTTCCATGATTCAAAGTGAGAATTGTGTTTCTAGTGGGTACTGATGTGACTGTGAGGCCTCAGGTGCCTAAACCTCACTTTGTCACTCGTGCACTCATGTGGGGGGATCACGAGATGCTCTTCTGAGGTGGGCAGGTACAGATAAGATGTTCATTCCAGGTAAGAGTTTGTAAATGATACTAGTTACAGCCCGCTTGTTTCTCCCTCTGAGCCAGCCTTTGGTCTATAAAGGTAAAATCTAATCAGTGCTGGTGTTTCAACTGGCAATTATTTTTAATGTAGCAAGGATTACGCTTTAGAAGTATCAGCTTAGTACTAAAGGAAGCCAACAGTCTTCTATTGTATGTAAGCACATCAAACCTTTCATATGTGAAACCGTTTCTCTCATCTAGGAAATGCTGTTAACATCTGCATTATCCACAAGTAGAGGGTTTTCTTTATGGGGCAGGAGAAGTATCAATCCTTGTTCAAAGAATATGCCTTTGGGGCTTGGGTTTCACTTGGTAGCCTCTCTGTTGTCTCAGTTACTGACAACAGAAATGCACTGGTCATGCTGTGAATTCACTCATAGTGCCTCCTAATGACTCTGACCTTTGTGGGCAATGTGGTGCAGGCAGGTTTTGTTGCTCTACACCTTACCCTGCACGGGATAAGTTAAATGAAAATATTTAGAGAAGGAAGTCAGCATAAAAAAACATTAAAAAATCCAGTTTAGAAGCTATTTAACAGTGCTCTGTAAACACATTGCCTACCTAAATTGCCTTGGCACTGTTTATACTCTTTGATGATGTTGCTGTTCCCAAGATTACATAAGGAAATGAGTTATTGATCTTACTCTCATGTCTTAATTTTATGTTATACCAACAACTGGGAGGGTAGATTTTTGTTGTCAGTCTTGACAGAAATTTGGTTTTGGGTTTTTTTTGAGGGGATGGGTGTTCTGTGATATAATTGAAGACTAATTTAGATTTCTAAATTTGTCTTATTAACATGTTGCACTTCAAACTGGAGAAGTAGTAGGAAAAAAGTCACAAGGCTGGGGTCTCTTGTAATAACAGTGAGAGAAGGAAATAAAACCCAGAATAGGGTTAGCATAGCTGTTTTGCATTCTTAATTCCCCTGTTCTGAGCAGGAGGCTACAATACATTCAGACCTTCTTACACTCTCAAGGAAGTATTTTACCTTAAGAGTCTCCCCTTTCTGAACTTGCAGAATTATTAGTTACAGGCTGTAAGGCATGTCTGTTGTGTAACCTGGCCAGTGGCAGAATGGAGCTGGCGCTTCTTCCCTACAGGCATTCAACAGAGCCTGACAGTTTCCCCTGGATGATCTCTTGTGTTTTGTACCTTGCAAGGCAGGTGGGCATTGGAGGAGTTTTGCTGTAGGATATACTGCAGTACAGGAATGTAAAATCAGAGTGCATTTACTGAGAGGCAGAGGAAAGGGAAGAGTATAACCAGCGCTGCAAGTGTGGTAATGTTTGTGAGTAAAGGTGTTATTAATAAGCAGGTTACACAAATTACTCTTATACATAAATAAAGCCAGACAGTGCATTTATGATATCAGGGATAGTTCCACTAAATGTTAGATGTCTGGTAAAGATCAGGGAAAAAGAAAGACAGAATGACTTCTTATAAGGGCCAAAGGAAAGGAGGATGGACACATTCCTGTCCAGGAGAAATTGTGGTAGATGAATTGAAAGAACGAGAGTAGAGGCCTGATTGACTAAACTTAGTCAAGCCTTGCCATATCAAGATGGAATGATTTAACTCAAATTATTTTAATTCACTTCTGAATAATGTCCTGTTTGCTGTCAAAGCATGTTCCGATTCTCAAAGCCCATCTGAAGGAGGCAGAGGCTGTGTGTACTAGTCCCACTGTACTGGGAGTATTCTATTAGCAACTGAGAATCAAAAAGCGGAATGAACTCCAGTTCTCCCCCTCCTCCCCTTCCATTAACAACAAGATGGGAAGTGCACTTTCTTTTTTGTGGCATGCTAGTGGGGCAAAACACTTTGGGAAATAGTAAAATCCTCATTGAGGATTATAAGAATATAATATCTGAGTTATTTTTGTGATCCTTCATGGTAGATTTAATTAACTTTTCTTCTAATGAAGGTTGCTTACTGCACACTTCCTACTAGTTGATATTGCTTGTATGTGCACTTAATTCCACTTATGGTACTTAGACTACTGGTTATTAGCTTATTAAAAGCAGTAATTTCTAGGTACATGGCATTTGTGGGAAACTACTTACTGGGTTAGGTAATGCCAAATAGTTTGCTTATCTCTCAGCTGTTCATAATTTGTATTTAGAGACACATCATTCCCCCCCAGGAAATTCCTGTACCTTATTGCCATCATTGAAGTGCATAGGGAGTCAAATTTACCAAATACATGAAATTATACAGGGAGTTAGCAAGCAAAGGGGAACTTCCCAACCCTTCCTTCTGTTCTAGGTTTGAAATGGTAATTAGTTAGGGAGAATCTGAAAGCACTTGATCTTACCATAGTCAGTACCTGGAATCAGTTTCAGTTGATGTCCAGTCTGAAGTGGCTTAGTAAGCACTCTCCTTGTTTGTGTGTCCATTTGAGTTGGGGTTTGAACCTTGCTGACGTATTTAAAAAGAAAAGGAAATGTTTTTCACTAGCACATTTCAAGGTCAGATCCTATTTGCAAGAAAAATCTCGTGAGAGACCACTGTAGGCTATTTTCTAACACCAGTAGTTAGGATTTTTCTAAAACATGTTTTCATTACCTGTAAATCTGAGTGTTTTCAGGCATCTGTTGGAGTCAAGTGTTCCCCAGCCCTTTTAAAGTCGAACTTGAAAGGTTTAGCACTACAGGTATTTGGCAACAGAGCAGGAAATATTGCCAATTTCCTTTCATTATATGTACTAAAAATAGTTGCTTATTTGCTGATAAATGCTTTGTAACACCGTCAGGACCTGTTTCTCATGTAGCTCACCTGTCTGGGCAGCATCATTAATTCAGCAAAATCCTATTATGGCTTCACATCAGTGCCACCTGCATCCCCAAGTGCCTTGCCATTGCTCACACTGCCAGGAATTAGAGATCCTGTCAGTATCATTAGATCGTGGCCAACTGGTGATATGAGGCAGAATAAGTTCCCGCCTGTCACCGAGCAAGGGGCTGCAGGGATTGCTTTTCTGAAAAGGACAGCAGAGTTTTCATAGATCATCTGTGAATGGCTTGTTAAACCTGACTTTGGAAAAGCATGTTTTCCATACTTTATGTACATGTGTATCTGAACAACTCTACCTTTGGATAGAAGAAGTCCTCTCAGAAGTAGCTGCTTATAGTATTGTCCTGTGAAACCTGACAAAATGTTGCTTTATGGGGAGATGGTGTTTTTAAAGGTGTAGCCTCAACCTTTAAGTAACAACAATGGATGTTGGGCTGCTTTTTCTTTGGAATTTTCTGAAGAGAAAACTTGCACAGCTGTATCCCAATTTAAGCCTGCTGTGTAAGAATGGTATTTGTAATAGAGGTTTGGAGAGAAGGGAAACTGAACACAGTTGGCAGAACATAGGGAAATGTACATTCTACAAGCAGAAGTTTAAGTATTTATGGGAGATATTTACAGGCTGTATTGCTACTACCATACAGACAAGCGAGAGTAATAGGCGAGGGTCGAATCGGTAGGTGACAAGGTGCATGGGAAGCTGCAGATCCAACCTTGCATGCAGGTGGACCAGCGCATGGGTAGCTCGAGATTTCTCTGGAGATGACAGTCCTGGTCGGACACTGCCTGATTGCCTAAGCACCCATTCCAACCAGATTTGCATATCCCACTCACCCTTGGTCGTCGTGCTTGTAGTAAGCATGGTTAAAGCCCTTCCCAAATCTTCACTCGCAAAGCCAAGCCATCATCATCATTGCTACTACCAACTCACTAGATTGCAGAGTCATAGAAGATGTCATGTTGGAAGGGAGAAACCCCCAAAGTAATTAAATTCTCAGTTAAATATCACATTAATTCAGAGTCTTCCACCTATCTGGAAATGAAAGCTTGTCATGTTTTCATGTTTTGGAAATATTTAATATTGTGATGTATGTACTGATGTCAGTGGGTACTGTGACTGTTCACATGCACTAAGGGATCTGACTGCACACAAGGTACACTAATTCAGTTGATAATAGCCTGTATTATCCGTTTCTCCAGCTGGTGCTATAATATGCTGTTAAATTTATAACAAGTGTGATAAGGTTCTCAAATCAAGAATAACAATTAATCATGAAAATAGGAAAACCCCTCCTCCTTAACTTTATTTCCTTGATTATTGCTATGAAATGCTTCTTCTGTCATGGGAAATGTAGAAGAAAACTCATATTTTCTCTCAAGCTATGCTTCAACAGATTGCTCAAAACATTGCTTAGCTCATTATTTGTTTTGCAGAGAATAAAAAGGACGTTTATTTATTTATGCTTAAGATGAAAAATATAACACAAGTACCTTGGGTTAGTTTTACTGTTCTTTTTCAAAGATGTATTGGGAGTTAAGCTGTGTTCATGTAACTATGGTTGGATGATGGTGTTGCAGTTGATTTTGCGCAAGTGTGGCAGAATTTAGAAGGCTGAGCTGTTGCATACAAGTAACTCCTTCACTGATCTCCTTTTTCTCTGGCAACTTCTGACTGGCCTAAGCATACTTGACAGAAATGCAGTTGTTTTTCATAAGGACTTGGATTTTCAGGGGGTCAGAATGCATTTCCACATGGGCTTATGGCATATTGCAGAGCTGTGTAAATTTAATGTATGGATAAGCAACAGGTATAACTGTCTAATGAGAAGATTCCTCTATGCACATGTGCACAAAAGGGTTAATGAAGCAGTATAACAAGTTCAAACAGTTTGTACTGTCTAGTCATTTCTTTAATAATGTATAATATTAAGATGTTTCCTTGGACAGTTTCATTTTGCTATGAGACTGAAAATGTTCTTGCTGAAATGCAGTTTCCCTGTAATATGAAGCTGCTTTCAGAGGCAAAGGACATTTTATTGATTGATTCATTGTTTTTCTTGTTGGACTATTTGCTATACAGTGTCTCAGGATTTCAAATCTGTATCTCCTTACCATTACTACAAGGTAACTCTGTCTCCCAGTTGTTTTTCCCAGTCCCTACAAAGTACTTGTAACTAGGGCAAATGGCATAAGGTTAGTACTGGAGAAAGGAATAAGGCAGATGAAGAGAAGAGGCAGTTGTTTCACTGTGGGTTGTAAATTTACTTCCATGGAGAGTTACACTTCCAGCTGTGGCTGATAAGTCTGACTCAGTCATTTAATGCTTTACTGTCAGTTATGAGCCTAGCAGGGAGCATTTCTTCTATCTGTAGGTGTTTGTGTCTGCTGTAACCCTACTTTTCAATCGCTGCATCTTTCTAGCACCAAATACTTCAAGATGCTTATTCTGCACTAACTCTGCATGTTGCTTGTTGTTACCCATGTGGTGGAATTATCTGCTTACCAAGAATCCAAACACTTAATTATGCGGTGACTGCAGCAGATCATCCGCTCAGCAAGAGAGGCTATTGCATATCATGGCTGGGGTACACAGTGGGTGCCTGCTGCGTTCTGACTGCAGTCATCCAGTCTTTTATCTAAAATGCAGAGAAAACATGCTGTGAGATACCCCTTTCCCACTCCCACTATGGAGCATCTCATCTTCCTTGGCATTAACTGCTAGGATACTCCTGCTTCCAGAGTATGAGGTCCCCTGAACTAAAAGCAAAACTTCGGTTGAGAGAACTCAACACAGAAAAACAACTTGTTACTTTGATGTTTTCAGCAAGTCAGTAAGATACTGTTATTTTTCTGGATGCAACGTTGACTCACAGAAATCTCTCAGGTTGTTTGCTATGTACCCTGTTGTAAAATATTTTTTTATATATTTTCAGGTACTGTAATTTTAGTAAAACATTTAGGGGTAAGACAATGAATAGTATTTTCCAGTCTGTAGAACATAGGTTCAAATGAGTAATTTCAGCCAGCACTTCTTACCTAGAAGGGATTTTAGGGAAATTAAATATGTAAATTTTTCGCATATTTAGCATTATCTTGAACAGTTATTTTCATATTTTTAAACAGCAGCATCACAAAATAACCTGCTAGTTATGCATAATGATCTGTTTTAAAATTCATAATGTGCTAACTCAGTTCAGCTTCTGCATTGATAAAGTTTGGGCTGTAAAGTAGTAAGCTCAAGTGAGCAGCAATTAGACAAGAGGCAGATGCATAGCTGTCTGTACCTGTAATGAGGTAAAGCCAGGATTCCCTAAAAGGAAAGACATTATGTGTTCACTAAATATTTTCAACAAGAATACCTGAGAAATCAAAAGTACATATGCTATAAATATAAATATAAGGCAGGTATAGAGAAGGGATTTAAAATGCAGAAAGCTTATGTGATGCGGGACAAGTGAAAACAAAGCCCATATACTACATTTTACCTTTAATGTTTTATGCTGAGATTATGAATGTAATACAGAGCTACTTAAATAAAACCACCCCAAACCCAAGCAAACAAACCCTCAGTGTTATCCATTAGCTCAATGTAATTCTCCAATTTTATTTTTGATGTGTGAATTTCTAGAAATAGGCCCTAGAGACAGCCATGAGAATGTGTTTACTGGAGTATCACCTCTGCGCCATACTTACCTGTATAGAAATGAAGATTAAATGATATGTACAAATATCACAGTCATGGTAAATTACTGTTAATAGGTGGAAAATGTATGGAAGAATGGGGAGGTAATTTCACAATATCAATTCAAACTTCCTTTAAAAATGAAGGCCCTAAGAGTTTTCTTTAGTGTATGACATCCTGATATACCATGTTGTCACATTCATGTTTACTAGCCAGGTTGCAGCTTTTCATCTTATTCCCAGCCTTGACCTGGCACCAAAGACACCATGTGATCTTTAATTTCATTTTAAATTCAGACTGTTTCTACTCTGCAGACTATTAGCTCGAATACACTAAAGCGGACAGTAGACTTGAAGTGAGAAGCTGCTCTCAATACAAGGCAAATTACTGACTGTATCTTCCCAACTGAGTTATTTTATATCAGAGTCCATTAGACAGCTTTATGTGCACTTAGTTTTCAAGCTATGAGTTTCTTAAACTGTGCTAAACATCAGATTTTCAAGAGTTTGCCATAAATGTGCACCTAATGTGCAGATTTGAAAATGTATTTTGATTTCTAAATGGGAGATAAGCAGTCTTTAAAACATGCTTTGGGGAGGTGCTGAAGGCAAAGCTACACAGAGAGAGACTCTGGGCAAAGTCAAGAGATCTCGAATGGAAATTTAGTTTCTATAGCCAAGGGCCAAAGCAATTGCTCATTCTTGCCTTCCTCTGGCTGTTGCTGTTGTACTGCTACCTGGTTGATACCTTGCAGCAGGTAGTGTTTTTGTATGCTTGGCATAGTTACTCAAGGTAAACTTTCAAATAATACTAATAAAGGAAATGTATTGTACATAACAAAGCATTTATAACTGAGACAAGAGAAGCTGGACAGCAGTGGTTTTTAAGCAGTTATTTTCTGACCATGCTACTTGGATAGACTCTCTGGCCATACATTGGATATTTAGCAGAATGACAATTGCTTTATCATTAGCATTCAATATGAATGTACAAAATAAATTAGACTATAGTGATACTGAGTTGACAAAAGGGAGAAGTATGATAAATTAAACTACATTCTTTGCACTACTGCCCATATTTTGCCAGTTTCTATGGAACTCGATTACTTCCTGACTGTTACCATTATTGTGCTCTTAATAACCAGGCTTCACGTAGCTACCAGGTTTGCAATAGTTTCCATCTTGCATTGCCCTTTGTTTCTAGGCAGTGATAGCTTGCCATGCTCTCAGGAGATAATTTCTGCTGTTGCTTTGTATGGATTTTTGTTATTATCTTTTCACCAGTTTTCTCGGACTTTCTCCTCCTGCTCTCTTTTGGTCACTGCAATAGTAAGTGCGCATGTTTAATCTCTCCTGTCAAACTGGTTGCTTCTCTGAGCTCTCTTCTGTAGAGTTCGTATCTTCCAAGTTTGGTTTATAATTGCTGATCACTGTTTCAGCCATTGACAATGACCAGCATTTGGGATTGGGTTTTACCCATGTTGCTGGTCTCTTTATTTTACATACCACCTTGTAGATTTGCACACATGAAGGAAGAGGCTTCACCGATGAAACTGGTGATTGATCAGCCTTTGGAGAGAAACAAATTGCCTGCCAAACTGAAGTTAGTGTAACTCCTTCTGACTTTGTGGACCAAAGTCTCTGGAAGAAAAGTACATCCCATGAAAGGGTTTCTGGGAAGAAGTTATGAGTTTTAAGAATGGTCTTCTTTTAAAGATGTCCTTCATTGTTTTTCAGACGTGACTTGAAAAATACATATATTCCATCATTACAAAGGTTTCTTTTAGTAAGAGCTTTCATAATGACATAGGAAATAATATTCTTTCAAAGCTTATCTCTACTTATCTGTGTCTGATTATCTGGTAGAAGTTTGTACTTGATTAACTCTTTCCACCTGTCATTGCATCAATCATCACAGCAAATGTGACACAGTCTGAGTTGATGCTCATAAATACCTAAGTGAATTAACTCAGCCTTCCCTCAATATCTGCATTACTCATCTCAAAGTTGAAGCAGTGAACTCCCAAATTTTAGAGCCTTGTGAACTTGAAAAGGCGTTGAAGAGAATCTCACTGCTGCTGGACCACTGCTGGAAAAAAATCCTGTGTAAGAGTCAGAGGAGAGGGCAATTCATCATTTTGGGAAGGTCTGTAATTCTGTACCTGATTTAGGCACCTTTCACAAAATAACTTTGAGGACCCAGAAGTGTCTGGGTCTGAAACTAGGTGCAGAAAAAGGCCAGCTTCTGCAGAGCCACCTAAGAACAGGCAATGCCAATCTAAGGGGGCTTCTTTGTTAGGGTTTTTGTTGTTGGTGGTTGTGGTTTTGTTTCACTGTGAACATCTCTTTGTTTTCTGCTGCAAGGAGTTGATGCACTAATTCTAACTTGTTTGGTAAAAATAACTTGGAGTTCCAGATCTGTATTTGAGGTTTATCACCTATTTGCACTTCAAAAGCAAGGACAATATGCAGACCTATTTTACTGTTAAATAGAGTCATCATCTTCTAAAGAATAGCCTTGAAATCCTACTTTGATTAACATCATGTTGCTTATGAATACAAAATTGTTTCTTTGCTTCATGTCAGCCCCTCTGTTTTGGGTTTAGGTTTTTTTGAGAGAGAATCAGTTTGAAATTACATTGTGATATTAGGATGACATAAATTTTCAGCTTTGTCTGTCTTAGGTTATTTATATGAAGTACTTATGGTATTGTTTTATCCCTATTTGTAACATACATTGAAGTATTTGAACCTAACTACAGTTGCACTGAATTTTATAAATTAGGCTTTCTTTCAAGCCAAAATTTGAAAGCAATTTCTCTGACAGTACAGTAGAAGCAAAGCAGAAATCTGGGAAGCAAAAGGAGAGAGCAGCAGTTGAACCGTGGTGATTCTGTTGCTGTCTGATGCCAAAACCTTGCCTTTTTATACCCAGATTGAGCCCAGAGGCTGGCCTGTGTAGATCATACATAAATCTCCAGGCCCAAGAAACTGGTATAAACCGTAAATTAGGAGCATCAATTCCCATAAACTTAATAAATAGCATGGAAATTATTGTAGGTAAAGGAATTTCAACAATTTTAGATCACAACTGTTTAAACTTATGAGAAATTAGTTTCCTATTAAGTAAATGTAGAAAAGTTAGCAAATTAAACACCTGAAAGAACAGATTTGTAGTCTTGTGTGGTGATTAAAAATAAGGGAAAATGTGAGCAGAATGTTAAACAGAAAAAACATCTCATGACATCATCTGTATGAGAAATCAAGATCACTCCTTTAGTCAGTCTAGATCAGTCTGAGCTTGCAAAGCAAAACTAAGCAGCAAGCCTCAAGTTCAGAAAAAAGATAAGCTCCAATGATCTGTTACAGGAGCAAGGGAAATGAGTTTCTGTTGCATCATGACAAGATAAACCCTTCCAGTAATTTTTCTCAGCAACCTCTGAGGTCAGACAGTATATATTGTATTTTCTGAGCTGTTCTGGGGCATGCTTTTCCTACCGTCTCTTTCCTAGCTGTACTTTCTCTGTTAGGTCAGTTGTAACTGGGAACCAATGTTATGAATAATCATGAAAGGAATGCTGACTTCTTCAATCAAATGACTTCAACTGTGTCCTTCTGGATCAATATTTCAGTGTTTAAACAGGGATACAGAATCATAGAATAGTTAGGGTTGGAAAGGACCTTAAGATCATCCATTTCCAACCCTCCTCCAGGGACACCTCACACTAAACCATGTCACCCAAGGCTTCATCCAACCTGGCCTTGAGCACTGCCAGGGATGGAGCATTCACAACCTCCCTGGGCAACCCATT
>JAOSLQ010026945.1:0-37061 GCA_025629905.1 Lorius lory | reverse complement strand
GAATGTTCCATCCCTGGCAGTGTTCAAGGCCAGGCTGGATGAAGCCTTGGGTGATGTGGTTTAGTGTGAGGTGTCCCAGGGGGGTTGGAAGTAGATGATCTTAAGGTCCTTTCCAACCCTAACTATTCTATGATTCTATGATTCTCAACTTCACTTTCTGTCTTCTTGCAACAAACCACTAGGATTATCTGTTTCCTTGGTCACCTGCTCCTTAGACAACTCATCCTAATATTTATCATCTCTGCAACACAGGTAATACTGTTGCATTTACAGATTTAGCCTTTCTAATCAAACCAAAGCTACTGCCATGTTGCCTTTGTTATTCTGATCCCTTGAGAAAGCATTTGGCTGTAGGCTCTCATGCTTCTCTCTGGTTTGGAAGACCAAAACTGTCCTCCAGAAAGTCATGTGGATCTATTTGCTTGTGGCAAGCTAGAAGAAGGGGATGAGGGAGACTGTCAGGGCTGACAACCTTTTAAAATGTCATAAACAAGCTCTCCTTAAGTGAGGGATGTTTGAATTCACCTCCAAAGCCTCTTAGAGATGTTCTGGTGGGAATTTCTCTGCTAGAATAGTTTATCAGATCCACACAAATGTGCTGGTACTTATAATTTATAGGGTAAATATGATAATGCGCATGCATGATTTATTGATAGAGCCAAAGCTATATATAGTGCCCTTAACTGTATTATTAAAACTGAAGGTAAATAATTAATGGAATGAAGAAAAGATACATAAAACTCTGGCAGTTTCAATGGGAAGCATTCCTGTCTTGCAGTAATTAAAACTGAATATATTCTGAGTATATTTTTATATTTTTCTCACAAAAAAAAAATCACACACAAAAAAAGGATTATTTACCCACTTCACATGCACACCAAGAGACACCGTGTGTGGCCACAGAACCTGTGCGGGCAGCAGGAGAGAAATCAGGGAGGAAAAGTGCTTGTGGCTGTCAGGTTTGAATGCCACCCCACATTCAGGACAGGTTTACTGCCCCTGGATACTGACCAGTTCTGCCTGGTTGACCTTCGGGTTAGTTTCAGGTTAGATATAACTCAAATAATAGATGTTGGTTTTGCAAAGTTCAGTGCTGCTCAATCACATGAGAAGTATTAAAGAAAGGTAGAGGCTTACTTCAGCAGAAAGCAAGAAACAAAGTTAGTTTTTATAATGATTAGAATGAAGGGGCCACTCAAGTAAACCAAAATTCAGGTAGCAATTGCATATGTCTCCATAGGTACCTCTCCTGGGCTTAAGAGGAAAACTCAGATGGGCCCTTTCCTGACTCAGGCCATTCAGTTTTCTGAAGTGACTCAATTAAAGACACATAGGGTCAAATATCCTGTAACACCTCTTGGGTATCTTTTTCTCCCTGGGTGAATAGTCATTCACTTACATTATTTCCATACTAACAACATTAGTAAGGTCAAAATGACCTTACAATTAGTTATTAAAGTCCCTGGAGTCAGAACAGCTCAACCTCATAAGCAGTTGTAAGACAGTTTTAACAGTCCCACCACTTAACCCAAACACATTCCAAAGCAACCACTGCCAAGGCCTCCCTGCCTCATTGTTCAGGTAAGAGAACCCAAATTTCTTCATCTGGGTCCATGGAAGATTGTTCCTAAGCTTAGCATCAGCAAACCTTGATGTGCAAGAGGTCTTCTGCTCATATCAGTGTATCTGCCAAACCCTTGTGTAAGATCAGTGGTGCTCGCTTGTCTGATCTGAAGATGAATGATGCAAAACACTAAAATATGAGTTCCACTTTTTGCTTCAAGCAGAGGCACAATCCATTGATTTCAATGGATCCTGAATTCAACTTTCACAGACCCACAAGCAATGATATATGATCAACAAAGCACCTTAAACTTCCCACTTTGATCAGCCAGACTTATAGTAGCAACAGAGTCCTGGAGCCACCAGCAATGTTGAGCAGCTCCACTGAGGAAGAAGAATAAACTGCTGTTATTGAGGTTTAAGTGCAAGAAACCTGAACAACTATTTCAAAGTGTTTCTTTCATCCCAAAACAGCAGAAAGTGGGAACGACAAAGTAAGGTGGCAGATGGTGGTGGAAGAATAACAGTTGATTTCAGCGAAATGGAGAATTGGACATCCCTTTTCTCAGCAGTCACTGCTATTCCTGAACTACAATTGACTTTAATGTGATTCCAGATCCTTTAGGGAATGCAAAGTAGAGCTCCACCAGCCAAACTGCAGTCTGGCAGGGCAGCATCAGAGAAGCACTCCCAGCACTCTTGAGACTCCCTTCTGAGAATCTCCAAATGTAATTAAGAGCAGCTCTACTTATTCCTTCTGCTAAGGACACCTATAAGCACCAGATGTAATCGGAGTAACTGCTCAGACACCTGTGCCAGAGCCAAAAGCTCACAAGGCTAGAATTGGCTACTCAGTCACTTGGTTTAATGGGGTATCTTTGAATGATTTTGGTGGTTCCTACTTCAAGAAGGGCTCAACGACCTAAAAGAGTGCAGTCGTCAGCTTCACCACCTCAGAACACGGTTGCTGGTCAGCAAGCACAGAGCTGAGAGAGATGTTTTCTGTCCAGGCATTTCTCTGTGAATTTCAGTTTTGTATGTGTTCATCACAGCCAAGTTCCCCACCACTGGTTAGGACTGGCTGGCTGTTGACAGGATGAAGGTTTATCTTGATTTCTATAGATTTAAATGCTTTCCATGCTTGTAATGCATAAAACTTGTTTCTGGCTATAATTTCAGGGTGGTGAGGTACTGGAACAGGCTGCCCAAAGAAGTGGTAAATGCTCCATCCCTGGCAGTGTTCAAGGCCAGGCTGGACAGAGCCTTGGGCAACACGGTCTAGTGTGAGGTGTCCCTGCTCATGGCAGGGGGTTGGAACCGGATGATCTTAAGGTCCTTTCCAACCAAATCATTCTACGATTTTGCTGCAGCATCACAGCTTTCTGAAGCGATAAAATACCCCAGTGAGATACAGCAGACGAGAAAGCGCTGCGTTCCTTAAAGCATTAGGGCATTTGTGCATTTGTGGTGCTTCCCAAACAGTGGGCACACCAGTGCTGGTGTCCAAGCCTGAATGACAGTCTCAACCTGGTCCCATGCTCACAGGACTCATCTCCCAGGTAAAAAAGCTGAAAGGCACTAAACCCAATGTTAAAATCAATGCTGCCAGTTCTGACAGCTTTACAGTAGCTCCTAATAATGCTTGGCATTTATAATTATAATAAATATAATAAATGAATAATAAGGCATGAATAATAAATTATAGCCATGTTTATGTAGCTTTATGTATCCGCTCTCCTGAAACACCTCCACTCTCGGGCACATCAACACCCTGTAATAATGGAAAGGCACAGATTCTACATTTACATACACGTATTTCTCGACACGCAGACATACTATTTGGTTCAGGCGCCCTGTGTTTACATCCACCGAAAGCACCCAGAGAGAACTTGCACTGGGACTGCCCAGGCTAAGAGCAAGAACGCAGACGTAGTCCAGTTTCTCCCACAAGCACCAGCGAACACCCTGTTCACCCCTTCTCCCAGCCAGCGGGAGAGCCAACAAGAGACCTGCCTCGCAGGGACTGCGAGAACACACCAAGCACGCAACCTGTGCACACAGCGGGTGGCTCCGCTGAGGTGAGAGAACATGGCGCTAGCCTTCCCCTCAGCACCTAGTTGCTGCCGCCAAGCGCGGGCGGAAGTGACGTATACCGGGCGGAAGTAGCCGACTTGGGGCCGGGCGGAAGTGCGGTGTGTGAGCGGCGCGGCGTGAGGTGGGCCCTGCTCGGGCCTAGTCCGCGGGGCCGCAGGGGTTCGGCTGTGCTGTAGCGTAAAGAGGAGCGTGGCTGCAGGAGCCGTGCGGCCTCCGGGCGCCGCGGTCCCTGTTGTGGTGGGTCCCTCCGCCGAGCAGCTCCCTGTCAGGTTCCGGGCCTCGCCTGCGGGTATAAGACGTCGGTTTAGAGTGGTTTAGCGGGGGGAGTGTCGGGACGCACCTGCTCGTTAGTTTGTTAATAGTAGCGCGTTGCTTTTAATTTTATTTCGTGCCGTGCTGAGTCCATCTCTTGGTTGCAGAGAGTCTTCAGGCAAGCTGGGGACGGCAGGGTTTCTGCAGGCGAGGTGCTGTGTGTGTGCACATGGTGTGTGCCTGGCAGGCAGAGTAACAGTGAGTCTGATGTGACCAGAGTGAGATGTGCAGCCTCTTTGAGGAGATGTTCTTGGAGCTATGGCTGGGGGTTTCCTTTTGGGAGGAGCATCCTTACCAGTATCTGCTTTCCCTATTCTACTTTTTTTCCCTATTCCCCTTCTACTTCCCGTAGAAGTTACTGTTTTGTGAAGCCTGGGCTTTGGTCATCACACTGTTGTGTGCAGAAAGTGTTTTTGTGACAGAGCAGAGCATGTACATCACCTTTTTGCAAGGTTTCCTGGGAAACTTTCCAAGAATCCCAAGTGAGGCTTTCATTGACCACTAGAGCAGAGAAGTACTTTTCCACTGACTGCTGAACTGCCGGGAGAGGCTGAGATGTGCCTCTTTGCCTCTCCTTTTAATTCCTTACCTCAACCAACAGGTCTGAAGAAATATGATACTTTGAGGCACTGATTGTGACAGCAGTACTACCTTGTATTCCTCTTTGACCCAAGTCTGATAGGAGTCAGAGTTGATTTAACTTCCCTGTTACCTCCCCTCTGGAGACAGGCTGTGAGAGTTGGGGTTGTTCAGCCTGGTGAAGAGTAGGCTTCCGAGAGACCTTAGAGCAGCTTCCAATGCGTAAAGGGGCTGACAGGAAATCTGGAGAGGGGCTTTTTAAAAGGGCAGGTAGGGAAAGGACAAGGTGTAGTGACTAAACTGAAGTGAGGGGAAATTTAGTTTAGATATTAGAAATAAATTCTTTACTCTGAAGGTGCTGAGGCACTGGCACAGGGTGCCCAGAGAAGCTGTGGTTGCCCCATCCCTGCCAGTGTTTGAGGCCAGGTTGGACACAGGGGCTTGGAGCAAGCTGATCTAGTGAAAGGTGTCCCTGGCTGTGGCAGGGACTGGATGAGCTTAAGCTCCCCTCCAACCCAAACTGTAGTGTGATATGATTCTAATATGTAACTGTGTTTAGTTCATGGCTTTGTTGTTATACGTCTCCCTTGGGCTGTGAGGCTCTGCTGCTGTACAAGAAAACTGCATTGCAAATGCAGATGGGCTAGAATAAAATAAACCCCCTAATGGTATTGGATTATATCAATTAAGTGCAGTTCTTTGTAGCCTGATGGAACCTGTAAAAATCTTGGCCAGTCGGGTGGTACTTTGCTCAAATGCTGTGTCTGATTATTCGTATGTTTTATGTCTGCTGAGAGTAGTGGCAGGGGTTGGTAATATGCCTCCAAAGCTTAAATGTTGCTTCTAGAAAGCACTGGAGGAGTATTGTAGACCTCAGTTTGTCTGTAAGGTAAATGCCATTCTTTGTGATGCTCTGGTACAGGCTTACACTCGATTTGAAGTTGTTTAATCCAAAATTAAACAAGTGCTGGGCGTATGAAGCAGTCTGTGCTTTATTGCCTTCTGTGCTTTTGTGTCTTGTAGCCTGGCTCAGATCATTGCTCTCAGCTGCGTTTGTAAAACTTCCTGCAGCACTGATGGGCTTCTCAAAACGGTGTCCTTGGAAAGTCCAGAGCATGACAGAAAGGTACTTACTGAGACTTTAAGTGCAAACAGAGAGTACAACAGCAGATGATAGTGTGTTCACAGAATAATCACTATGTTCTGGTATGTATAGGTGCTTGTGGCCCTTTGACAGCATTTCTGATCCCTTACATGTGTTCCTATGACAGTATCCTCATGAGGCTGCATATATGTTGGCTAGATGGTGGTCCCTGTAGGCAAACAGTTTGTGTGTGGTTACCTCTTAAGTAGCCAGCTGCAGGGCTGGAGATAACCAGCT
This sequence comes from Lorius lory, assembly GCA_025629905.1. Classification (NCBI taxonomy): domain Eukaryota; kingdom Metazoa; phylum Chordata; class Aves; order Psittaciformes; family Psittaculidae; genus Lorius; species Lorius lory. The sequence continues at coordinate 31,132 of JAOSLQ010026945.1, read as the reverse complement.
GCAGGATGCTGGGAGTAGTCCTGATCATCAGTAGTGTGTTATTTTTCTTGCATGTTTTCTCTGCGGTCTGGTGGATAAGAGTTTCTGTTTATGATGGCCAGGTGAGTGTTGCCAGTGTGCCTAGATGTCTTTCATGGGGCATGGAAAAAGGTACCATTGGAAAGCAAACTCTTTTCACTACATCCTGTCTGTAAGTTCAATATGTATTTAAGCAGTTCTTAGCTCATTGGACTGCAAGTTAGTGGCCTTGGTTGTATTAAATTTCTAGATCAATTTGGATCATGGAAATAATACTTTTAAAGCTTTTAGTTACTTTTTTTTACCAAACTAGCACCCACCTCTGTATTGCCATCTTGTAACTCTTCTGGATGGGCTCTATATCCATATGGATGGAAGGAGTGACTTTGAGGAAAAGGTTCCTGGAATAACAACTAACCTTTTTAGACACTGACTGCATAGTTGGCTTCTTGTGCCTTACAGTTCCTCAGGCAAATGAAGGCAGTTTCAAGGCCTGCTGTAGTTTTAACTGTTTTAATATACAGAGACTTGCAGAAGTGTGTGGAGATCCCTGTGTGGAAGAAGCTTATTTCAGAAAGATTAACAGACCTAAGCGAAGTGTGCTGCTAATCTTAGCATCATCCTCATTTTGGCTTCGAAGCTTGTGATGATAGGGAATGAAACACTTGGCTTCTTATGCATGTGGTGCTACTTACACATATCAAAGAGGGACCTATCAACTGAAGTATGACTGTTGGAGCCCCTGTTGTGGCAGAAAGCTCCATAAATTAACAGCAATAGGTATGTGCTTACGCTAGGAGTACACAGAAAGGGAGCTGTCTGCAGAAGCTGCAGATTTTGCTGTGCATTTGCAAGGGAACAGGGCTGAAAGGGAGTGTTTCTGCTTTCTCAGCGTCAGTCAGAACCACAATGACATCCCAGGAGTGTTTTTGTTAAGTCCTCCTCCAACAGTAGCAATGCACCATAGCAGAGTGCCCCATTCCCTTCCTGCCCTGAAGTAGCCTTTGCTAGCGGCAGTGTTCCACAGATGTCCTTGACAGCATTGGTAAAGAAATTGGGCATTTTCCCTGATTGCTGGGGGTGGGTTTTGTTGTTCAGAGGGTACAGGGAAGTCCCTCTTGCTGCTCCCTGTGCTGTATGTAGGCTTGGTGTGATTGGAAGTTGTTGTTCTGGGACTCTTGAGCTTACAGCTTTCATTAAGATCAGTGTTTTGAGATGTCTTACATCAAGTAACTAACTCGTGATGTTGGCATTGGATGAAGAAGTCTGGGTCCTTAGCCATGGAGTGCTGAAGTGAATGGAGTCCCTGGAAGCCTTGAAACCTCTGAAAATCCACTTTGTTTTGGTAGACAAAACTCTTAAGTCTGAATGGTTTTAGTCCAGCTTTTGCACAAAGTAAGGGGCATGAAAAAGAATTTCAGTGAGCCTTACATGGTTTGTGGTTTTACACTGAGGCCTTGATTTTAGAAAGGTAACAAATGTAGAACTCTCTGGAGCTTTTTGTGCTCTTGGAACCAGCAGCATCCCACCTAACTAACCTTGGTCAAGAATGAGGACCCTGAAAATAGTGTAACTATTCCAAGTGTAGGTGATAAATACTGCATGAAGTAATTCTTGTGTCTGTTAGCATGCTTTCCACAAGATATCTCTCCACATATTTTACAATGAAGTATGATAATAGCATAAGACAAAACATTGGTTTCAGAGCAGTGGCTGTATCTGCGCAAGGGTTGAACTTTGCTTTGGTCTTAGATTAAAATAGAGATTCACTTCCAACCTTTGCATTTTTTCATATGTACAACCTACCCATATGACACATAACTGCAGTTTTCAAATCCACATCCACTTCCCTTCCCTACTTCACAATAAATTGTCATTGAGTCCTGATGGGCTTTTGAAAAGTGGAAGAGGTCAAATATGTACCAAACATTTCAACATACCAAGTGTGGGAGGTGTCAGGTCTGTAGCATTAGTGCTGATCAGTGACTCAATTAGTGTGAAATGTATTTGCAAACACTTTACTTGCTGCCTGTCAGAAATAGATGGATGGTCCCAGGCTCTGGGAATAAGAGGTGAGAGTGATACTCACAAGTATTTTCATGCCCAACAGAACGAAAGAGGAATAGTTGCCTTCCCAGTAAATTCTTACATGCACAGAGGTAGAAGTCTTTATAAATACCATCCTTGGCTTTCAATTTAAAACTGGCCTGGGCAATGAACGAAAATGCTTGGAAATAACATGACTTTTGCCAGTGAGAGGGCAGTGAAAGATAGAGAACTAGAGCAGAAGGACTAGATAAGGAAGAAAAACTGTTTTCACTTGGGAGATAGGAGCATGAAGGAGAGCACAGTCAGTGAGAGTGAGTGCGTTGTCCAAATCTACATGCGCAGGCTCTTTCATCCTGACAGGAATGCTAATACTGGGATTCAGAGAAGACTTTGTGCTGGAGGGTGAAGATTTGCATGAGACTATGTGTCTGATGTTCTGGTTGGTGTTGATAATGGAGGAAGCCAAATCTGTTGTCTTGGACTAGGGCTGTGTTGTTGGCACTCTGGCAGTAATGCACTTGTCGGCTGGCTTTTTGCTGGAATGATGCCATTCTGCTTCCAGCTGGCTTCTAGACCAGGTGTTGGCTTGTCTAGTAGCATGTTCTCTGGCTATGAAGAACAAGGTGAATGGTTTGTCTGGGACTCTGGTACAACTAGTTGTGTCCTGGGGTGATCCTGAAGTAGGGTGGCTGTGGTATGTACTGGAACAGCAGAGTGGGACAAAAATTAATAGTTTTCCCTTGCTGTCCCCATCCTCTCTCCAGGAAATCCAATTCTGTAACCAGTTTCCCACATCTGCAATAGTTTCCATGTGAACAGGACACGGGACTGGGTTGCAAGAGCAAGAAGGCAGGATGTTGTCGAGACCAAAGCCTGGGGAGTCCGAGGCAGACCTGCTGCACTTTCAAAACCAGTTCCTGGCAGCCAGAGCTTCACCTGCAGTAAAGGTTGTGAAGAAAGCAGACAAGAGGAAAGGGGAGGAAAGGACCACAGATGCTGAGAGACCCCCGCTACAGGACAGCAAGGATGTGGTCATGTTGGATGGTAATTTCCCTTGTGGGCTTATTTGGATTACCAGAATTCTCTGTCTCTTTCTGTCTTCCTCTCCTCTTACGTTTTCACCTCCCTCTCAACTCAGTGTTCCTGTTGCCCTGCATGTGTGTCCTCCTTGCAGTATTGTTTGTTCTTAGCCTTGTTGGGAAACACACTGGTCCAGTGTTACTGGCATCCAGTAGAACCACGCTTCCAACACATTGCCTTTGCCTGTGGTACCTTGCCATCCTCAATGCAAGAGGTGTTTTCTGTGATTTGTACCCACTGGACACTCACTGCTTACTTTGCAATCTGTCCAGACCCTGTTCCCAGTATCTCTGAGGTTTAGCTCTGTTAACAGCTCCAGCTTTCAGCCAGCAGATCTAGCCTTATAAGTTGCCTTCCTACAGTTTTGTTTTCCTCCATCAGTACTAACTGTAACATTTCTGTTGTGTACTTAATAGTCTGAGAAGCAAAAGGTGTTTTCTTAAAAGCAACAACTTAAATCTTACAGTGCTTAGTTCCAGGTAAGAAAACATGAACCCAGTTTATAGACAGGGAAAAGGAGGCCTTGACTTGTTCGTGATCGTACAAATCACTCACTGTTAGAGCTGGCAGTGGAATTGTGCCTGAACGTAACCTGCAAGGACACTGTTTCTGTAAAGCCTTGCTTCTTCCCTTGATACTTGCAGTCAGGCCTCAGTACCCTTTCCTGCTTATGGAGCTCATTGAAAAGACCTTGGTGCCAATACATAACTGATAAAATTGAGTATGTTTCTCTCCACTACCCAGTGCAAGTCAGAGACAGGGCTCCTTGCTTCCTCATCTTCTTGGTTTCTCATCAGAGCAATAGGTGCTATTAGGGAGTCTTGGTCTGACACCTATTGCACAGTAGTTATATTTTTTTTTCTTATTATTTCCCCTCCCCAGATTTTCCTGATACTTTGCCAGCTCTAACTCCAGCTCCTCCAAAAAAGTCAAAGGTCAAAAGTGCCTGTGTCCACTTTGAGGATGAAGATCCAGAGGAAAGACTGGAGAGTCATGATCGACACATCACAGCAGTCTTCAGCAAAATTATCGTATGTCTAGGTTTTATGTGATGCTCTAGTTTGGGGTTCTGTTGGTTTGTTGTTTGTTGGTTTGGTTTTCCTTTCTTTTGAATGCTGTGAATTAGGTGGGCAAGGATGATAGTTTCTGTTGCTGATTTTTATTTCTACAGTGTAGTGAAGCAGTTGTAGCACTGTAGCTGTGGTACAACTGCTCCTTCAGGGAGCTCCTTGAAAGAAAAGTTCTTTGTGGCTATTTTTGCTGTCAGTTAAATATGGGTCTGAGTCTGCTTTCCAGTCTAGATTGCCTACAGGTCATGCTGCCTGCATGCAGGCATTGTGCTCCAGTGTGGATTTGGGTGAATTTCTGGACTTTCTAAGGAGGATGTTCTCATTGCTTTGCACTGGCCCAGATTTTTTCCTTTGTCTGATTCTTGGAGTTTGGCAGCCCAGCCTTTTGGAAAATAGCCTCACTTTGTCTCTAAATAAGCAGAAGGTATTCTGAGCTTGACAGTGATGCAGCAGGAAGCTCGTGAGCTGCAGAGCTGAGAGATTTTGAGTCCACTCTTAGCTAGATGATATAAAATGAGATATATCTGGCTGTTCTGATGGTTTCTACAGGGCTTTAATTTCTTGCTGCAGGAACGAGACACAAGTGCAGCAGCAGTGACCATTCCTGTGCCCACTGGAGACCCATTTCCAAGGACATTTCACCGCTCTGAGATAAAAAGTGAGGTAAGATTGAGAGCAGCTGTTTTATGCTACCTTATTCATGATTAAAATTTGGTCACAACAAAGCCTGATGCTTGGTGGGTGGTAGGACTCGAAATAAGTGGCTTGGCCTGCTGTAGGTTATGAGTTAGCTCAGCATCTCTCTCAGATCTGCTGCCTTAGTGTAGGAGAGAGTTCTACCAAGCTGCCATCATTTAGGTAGCTCACACCCTGCAGCTAAATAACACTGGAATCCTCTAAGTTTAGGGAAAAGGTGATCACCTTCAGCTAACTGTAGTGAGATGGATCACATCTGCGCTGCTGTAATAGAATTGATCCTGTTCTATTTTTCTCTGAGGATCAACCTCTGTTAATTTATCCATCAGGTTTAAGTCCATACTTAACTGGAGCTGCACCTGATTTCTCCTGACATGACAGTTGAGCGTGGTTGCACAGATTACATTTTGTGGCTTTTTGGATTTTGGCATAATTTCTGAGGCTGTAAAGCTGGAAACCGTGGCTGCTATCACCAGGCATTGCGGCAATAGCAAGAGCTGCTAGCTGAGTGGGAGTCAGATGCTGGGAATTGGTATGTGATTGATAGCTGTTGCTTTGAAGAGGTAGCTTACTTTGAAGGACAGCTATTTTGAAACAGTGATACTTTTGAAACTACCATTTCTGTTTATCTAATGCAGGAGTGCACAAAGCAGCTGTGCAATGGTCAGACTGTCTTTTTTGATGCTTCTCTGGACTGGGGATATGCAAGAGGTTTTTTGCTTAGTCTGCTTTGGATTTCTTGTGCATCCTGTGCAAAGCTGTTCACAGCCATGTCCTTCATCACCTAGGCAAGCAACACAGTAATTTAGTCAGGATTATTTTAGCACCGGGTGCCCATTTCTTACTGTGTAAATCTTTTCACCCTGCTGCTCTCTAATCACCTTATAAGAAGCCTGTTCCAAGCATGTGGTGAGCACGGTGCAGTACAGCCTCCTTTATCCTCAGAAATCCAAAGTAGTCAGCTATGCAGTTTCTGAAGAGCAGGAAAGCTGGAACTGTTGTGTTTGGTGATATTTTAGGTTTACTTGCCTGGCTTGAATTCACTTCTAATTAATCATCTTCCTTCTCTAGGTAGAAAAAACAGTAATGTTTCTGTCTTTCTGTCCTAGCACTAAAACCTGTGTTAGGATAAGAATAGTACACTTACAGAGAAGCTACTGGCAGCCACCTGCATTTTCTGTATCTCGACCCAGAGTCTGATCTGAAGGAGTCTTTAGCATCAGATCTATACATTTGTTAGTGGCAGATGTGCGGGGGAGTCTGGAAAGAGGTGACACATGGCTTCCCTGTTTGCAGGTGAAGGTGGCATCTGGAAGAAAAAGCATCTTTGCACAAAAGATGGCAGCGAGAAGAGCTTCTGAAAAGGCAGCAACAGCCCCCTCTGCTGCCGAGTGCCTGCAAGTGGGATCTGCCGCTCCGGGTGCCCAGAATCCTGAGGGGTCAGCAGGCGAGACGCCTTTCCTTGGCTCCAGCGATGGTGAGTGAAGGTTCTGCTTATCCAGCCTACTGTATTTAAGTAGCCTTAGTAACTGTAACATCACTGCACCTTAAAGTAAGGTACACTTCTGTCCTCAGTTTATGAATGTCAAGGTCACTTGGAATGTCTGTGGTGTGACAAGGATTTGAAGTGGTCTGAGACCCAAATTAGCATTCTGAAAATTGGGTTAGCTTTCTCGCTGGTTTCCTTTTTGATCTGCACAAGCCCAAACATTTGTTTTTCAAGGTCCTTGCCTTCCTTTTTCTCTCTACTGTATTTAAAGTTTTTCTTGTTTCATCCTTGACTTCCACAATTTTAGGAAGAGGGAGGTTCTTGTGCCTCATGAAAGTATTTGAGACCACTCTGATGCAGGTTCTCACTCCTACCTAGAAGCTGAAAGCTCAGTCTTCCATCACCAGATCTGCTGCCATGAGACTGTGGCTTTGCTTCATAAGGAAGGCTGTGAGGCAGTGCTGATGAGTCAGTGCCACCTCCAGCAGTTACTTGTCTGACAGCAACTTGACAAGGAAAGATGAAACCAATTCAACTGGTACCAGAATCTCCAGGCATTTACGTTTTTTGTCTTGGACTTTTATTTGCTATTTACTTAGGACCGCCTTGTATCTGGGCTTTTCCATGACACCCACCTTTTCACATTGATACAGAGGCCAGATTGAGGGTTATCACTGTTTACCCAAGTTTTTCTCTGCCCTGACTCTTGTCAGAGAATTGGTAAGAGAATCCCTGGATGTGCTGTGCACTGCCATGCACAAATCCACCATCCAGGTCAGTGTACTGTGCTTACCTAATAGCCTGTTACAATTGTGCATGTGTACTTCTGTCTGAGAAATCTCAAAGGGGGAAATCCAGCAGCCCAAGAGCTGTGATCCTCTTGAAGTAGAATGCTTTTGAAATGCAATAGCACAACAGAGGGATCAGAAAATGGCTTGGCCTCCTCAGCAGGACTGTTGGGCAGGATCACTAGAAGGAAGAAAAGAGGGAGAGCTCCCTTTCTTGTAGCAACAACATGTTTGTGCCTGGTAACCCTCAGCTTAGTTGCTGGTGGTGGGAGGCTTACTGAATCTTTTACCAGGTCACTCTGTCTTATCTCTTTCTGCTCAATGAGCAAGACAACTGGTGTGGAAATTGCATCAAACCTTACTGATGTTATGATGAGTGTCATTGCTGCTATTCTAACAGGGGTTTGATGCTTTCAGGGTTGGCTGATTTAGTGTCATAGAGATGTTCCAAGTTACTATTTGGAGCGTATGAACAAAACATAAGGAATAAAGACAGGTCCTTGTATAGTGGGTTACAGGACAGTTGGAGTGTCTCACTCTGGCCAAAAGAGCATGTTACCTGGCTGTTGGAGTTAAACAAAATGGGCCTTTACAGAGGATTTAGATCAGGTGATAAAAGGAGACTTGATTCTGTTCAGGGTAGGAAAAATGCCCTGCTGCTGGAACTTCTAATATGTGAATACAGGATGTTGTTGGAACCAAACATGCCTATGTTGAGAATGGGTCTTGTATCACTCCAGAAACTGGTGTACCTAATCATTTTAATTCTGTATCTCACTCAACAAATATTGAGTCAGGGTCATGGTTCAGCTGAAGTACAAATGTGGGTTCAGGTGTTCCTGGGCAGAGAAGGTGTCTGGTATTCTCTAACTTGGCAGAATTGTGCTCCAGTTTTTTTGCTGTTGCTTTGCATTAAGGAAACAAAATTCCTTTCTCTCCCCCGCCCCCAACCCCATTCCTCCCAAAACTCCTAAAGAAACGAGGTAGAAATGACATTTTGTTGTGACATGGGATGAAAGCCGAAGTATTTTAGTTTTGTTTGAAGCTAAACTAAACTTCTTAACTCCTATTTTAATTCGGCTTCAAAGATAAAAAGCAAATTATGCAAATGTGGTAATGACAAAATTGAGATGCAGTCATCATGGTGTAGGCACATTAAATCACTAACTGCTTTCTCTGCCGATCTAACAGATAAAGCTGGTGACCTTTTGACCTCTCGGCAGCCTTGTCTCATAACGGGAGAGGGTCTTGGAAGCCAGAAGAGTGAGGAGGAAGTTCAAGCTATTCACAGAGAGAACTTGGAAAAGCTGCAGTCCATGTCTGAGGAAGAGATCCTGCAGGAGCAGGAAAGGCTTCTGGCTCAGCTGGGTATGTGTTTCCCGGGATGAATTCCAGAGACATGGAAGTTTACTGAATGTGTGGCTGTCCTAAAGTCTTACCAAATTCACAGATCAAAGATGGGAGCTTGGGTTTCCTCCTCATTATATACATGGATAATTTAGCTTCCATGTCATGTCAGTAGCTTGTGATTAAGAATTAAGTGTGGAGGAATTAGAGAGCTTATTTCTCAGTGAGAGGGAGCTTAGACTAAGTCTGTCTCATCTCCCCTTTGCTATGGGATAAGGTGGTCCATGCACACTACTACTTTGCACACCAAATACCTGGTTACACATACATATGTTGAGATCCTAAAATGTGTTCTGTGAAGCAGATTAGAAAGCAAAGCTATTCTTAGGATGCTTTTGTAGCAGTGATAAGGTGAGAGAGCATCCTTGATCTTCCCGTATGAAATACCTAAGACTTGGGCCAGAACTGTCAGTACCCAGGTAGGGGAAGCATGTGGGAGATTTCAGGTTAAGTCTGTACTTGCAGAGCAGAAAAACAACTGGTGTTGTTCTTGAAGAAGTGTTTTAGTTATCAGGCTGGTGGATGCAGGTGTTCTGTCAGGGGTCTAGTCTCTGTTTTGGAGCCTTGTCCACAGTGGTGCTCTGGGAATGCTGATGACAAGATGGGGGAGATGGCTGAATGTGGTGTGTTTGAGAATTTGTGGGATCTAGGGCACTGTAAAACTGCTGGCATTGGTTTCGGTGATTTTGTATGCTCAAGAAGAGCAGACGTACAGATACAGGTGGCAGACAAGGGGGTTTGAAATTCTCCTAAGTTCAGATTCTCTAGCATCCAGTTTAGGTGTGAGTGGTATTTGAAATGTCTAAGTTTAGCTTAAAGATCATATTAACAGCCTTGACTTCATTGCAAGCAGCATGGGTATAACTGGAAAGGTGGCAAAGGAAGTGTGCAAAATAATTGCAGACAGAACGTGTAGGTACATACCTTGTTCAGACAGCTGAGCTCTTCCAGCTACCTGAGATGAAAAAAATCCTGGTTTTTAACTTCACTGCTCATAGCAATGGAATGTGCACGAGAAAGATCTTGTTTATGCACTTTCTCCTTGTGTCTCATTCATGCTTCTTGTCCCTACCGCTCTGTCCTTTGGGATATTAGTGAAGTGAATAGTTGCTACATAGTTTAAAAAGCTTAGGATGTATTTTAAGTATTTTTGTACAATAAGTTATTTTATAAAACTGTATTTGTTTATATGCCCTGTGGGTTAAAATTGTAGATCTTTCAGTGTTTGAGGCTTTAAGAAAACTGGGAGTAATTTTGGCCTTCCCAAAATATCTGTGGTTAGGCAATTATGCATGATGAATCTACTCCTAAGCTAAATTGCTGGCTTACGGATGAAGCAGGGAATTGGACAAGCAGAGAAATGTGGATTAAAGAGACATTTTCTCCATATTCAGGAGCGTGAATCATTTGTGGGTGTTTAATGGTGCCCAGTCTCTGAATTAATGTTTTAGTTACAAAGCAGATGAGTCCATGGTGTGGAGTACAAGGATGGGTAGGCAATTCCATGCTGGGCAGTGTCTTCAGGGTCATATTGGTGGTAGTGCTCTGGTTTTGCCCATGGAGACTCTGAGCAAAAGCAGGCTGGCTTTCGGACATACTGTGCAGATTGGCATCATCAGTGATGTGTTAGTCGCTGTCTGTGTGAAGTGATGAAATCATGAATACAGTCCTTTTCTTGCTGTGCACAATGAAGTGAGAGAAAGTTGGGAGATCTGCTTGCATACAGGAAAAATATGTGTGCTTTAATGAGCCTGGGCTGAATGCCTGTCCTTCACCAAGGGAGATTAAACTGCACTAGGAGGAGAATGTGCAGCAGTCACAAGTGTGGGATAGATCCCTGCATCCTGAACTGTTTCAGAGACAAAGGAGTGGCTTCCTCTCTGAGATGACTTCTCTCAGGTACAGAGCACTTCTGAATCACTTGTCCATTGTCATCCTAAGAATGGATAACCAGTGTCAGTGTTACATTCTGTCTACACTCTATGCACCTCTGATGCTGCTTACTGGAGTATCTCTATACCTTTTAGAGGCACAATGCACAAGCTCTTATTGTTCACCTCTGGCACCTCAACACTGTATTCTAGATGAAAAGTATTTGGAGACAAAGTGCTCAGTCAAAAATGATATGTGGTATCCAAAGCAGATTTGAAAGTAAAATTATGATCATCTGATATTTTCCTATTTTAGAGCCATAGGAATATTATCTATCCTTCAAAACGCCCCTACCTCCCAAATGTTCCTCTTCTCCAAAGCAGGAAAAGAATGACTGTGTTTCTGGATGTTGTCAGACCATAACTGACTCTCAGGATGGGGGAGTCAGTTCAGAGCAAATGAGATCTCCTTCTAACACAATATCTAGACCATGCACTGCAGCACTAGTGCAGTTTAATAAAGAGCAGGTAATTCACTGTGGTGTCTGTTCCATGTATTCTTATAGTGTTCAGGTTGTTGCCACTGAGTGGTCCCCAGGCAGGGTAGGCAAACAATCAGACCCAGGTTCTTCCCCTAAATCACAGACCAGAATTCTATCCACAATGGTGCCTCTTCATTGGCAGTGAGGGGGAAAGAAATTATTCTCTTTTTATTTGTAAGCTGGGAGAATAACTAGAATTTTTGTAGTGGCTTTACTTTGAAAGACTTTCATCAACAAGCTCTTTCTCTGGTGTCACCTCACCATTCAAGTGTCTCAGTTTGAAAAGAAGTGATAGTTGGTACAGAAAAAGAGGGCATGTGGAATGGGAATGAAAAGACTAAAACATAAATAGCAGGAGCTATAGACATACCAAGTATTTTGAGACTTTCTGTCACATCTCTGTCTGTCTCTTTGTCAATGCTTGCAGATCCCAGTTTAGTTGCTTTCTTAAAGTCACGACGTGGTGGCAGTGAAGGCCAGAAGAAGGAATTAAAAATGGAACAGAACAGACAGGAGGAGTTTGTGGAATCTCTGCCTGTGGCTCAGCATGGTGTAAGATCATCTCTTTCCATGCATGAGTCTGGTCTGGAAGAATCTGTAAGGGAAGAAGAAAATATGAAGGTAGAAATCACAGGTAAGAGCATGTTATTAATGTTTTCAACGTACATGTAGGGTTTGTATGGTATTTGCATCAATCCAGATTGGATTGATGTGGCACTTCATTAGTTATTAGTTATCCAACTCAGAATTTACCATATTTAAAAGTACATACATCTTGGGTCAAGAAAGAAAATCTCTCTTATTTCCAGCTGGGCTCCATAGGTTAGAAGGGTAATACACTACATAATGAAGGTGAGCTGTTCAGTGGGACATTTTGCTTTGGTTTTGAATTTTGTTCTGAGGTCTCTGAAGAGATGTGTTTTTAAACTAGACAACATTGCTCTCCTGTTCAGTCATGTGAACAGGGAAACAGAAGATAGGATAGCATGGAGAACACAGTCTTACTTCAGGGAGATGGCTCACACAGTGCACGTATGACTTACCATGACATACTCCTGTGTCCCTACTTTGTGGCTTGTATCTCAGAGCCCATGTGGTGATTTCCATAGAATACAGTTCTTTTCTTTGTGTTTTGATGGAGGGAAGTATTGAAGTGTAGAATGTTCTTCTGCTTTTTTTTGGAAGAAATGCACAGAGCTGTTGCCTCTTAGTACTACTGAATACTCAAAGCAACTTTCTCCTCATACAGATATATTTTATCTCCCACAGCTAGAGCAACACATATATTCTCATGGTGGAGAAGTGTTTTCCCCTTAAGCTTCTGCTCTTATTGTTGCTTTACTCACTGCAGTTTTTTCTTTAGCCATCTCTTTTTCTGTGTTGTGGTTTTAGGCTCTAATTCTCATCTTCCCCATACTTTTGTTCATAGCATGTCTCTCTTTCTTACTAGCGTGCTTCACCCCCAATTTCATGTCAATTTTTGGCTCTCTCCATCTCTTGATCCTCTCTTCTGATGCATTCTTTGTGTCCCAGTGCAACATGCAGACTAGTTAAAGAGGTCTCTGAATCACTTCTGGCTTTCAGCTTGGTGTTTACAAGAGATAACATTTTCTTGATGAGAGGGATGAGTCTGTGAGTGTATGTATGTGTACATGTGCAGGAGAAGGAAAGCTGATTAGCCTCTTATTGAGGAGGACACTTCACTGAACAGTGCTCTTTCTGTGTCTCCTAAGTTTTACTTTTCCACGAATCCATCTTGATCAAAAAGACTATTCTTTGTTCTTTTCATTTTGAGAACAATTGAGTGCACAAGCAGCACCAGGTTAAGTGATGCTCTTACTTGCCTGAGAGCAATGGGAGTGAGTTGTTCAGCCAATAAAGTCTGAACGAGATTGTAGTAGTGCTTTTGAGAATAACTCAGTGTTCAGAGCATTGTGTGCTGACAGCATCTTTTGCTTCCCATGGAAGACTGCATGGGAAAGAAGAGGAGTTTTCCCAGGATATTTGAAAGAACAAAGAAAGCTATAAAACCAAGGGAAGCCTTTCCAGAACCTGAGTTGATGTCTGCAGCTCATCTTGGACAGCATGAGATGTAAAATATTAATTAGACTTTAGCACTTAGTGTTGGGATTTTGCATTTCTCTGTGCTCAGAAGTAAACTCATAAATAACTCATCACAAACGGTCATTCTGAATTTCCCCAGGGAGAGGACGATGACACAAAGCAATGGGATTGCTCAAAAGTCAAACCTGTCCCATAATGAGATAAAAGGCTACTGTTTCTAATAAACAAGATGGTGAAGCCTTTATCCAGCAACTTGTAATCTTATCAAATGGAAGAGTATATTCTGGCACTGAGACAAAAGGGGAACAAAGAAGAAAGGGAAAAAGTTGAGTGGCAGCCTTTAATACAGCCCAGTTCTGAAAAAGTTCAATGCAATGTTGCATTCACACTGTCAGGTTGTGTTTCTCTGAAGGAATTTCTCAGTAACTGGAAAATCTGCTGATGCTTTGGAACATATCTCAGTCTTCTCTTGTTGACAAGATCATAATACTGAGGGCTGGTGATAGCATGCATAATCCTATTCGTAGAATGATTAACTCAACCATATCAATTTAGTGATTAATGGAGAAAACAATTACAAATATTAATAGATTTCATTTTTCTGCTGATATCATTTCCTCTAGTTTTGCATCTACCACCCACAAGCATTCAGCGCTCTTACGCTTCAGATGCTTTTTCCTCTCTTCAATTAAAATGTGTGCTGAGCCTTTGGCTAAAATTCTGTGGAACAGCTTTCTGGCTGAGGAAGATAACTCTGTGCTTGGTTCCCTGCCTGGCTCAATACCACATTGATCATAAGGGTGAAGCTTCATCCTAAAAAGGATGAGTGCCCTTCCTGAAAGTTTATCTGCTAATTGGAGGAAATTTAAAGGTTAGGTTTCAGGCCAGTTATCAGCAGGGAAAGATGGGATGAAAGAAGAACATCTCAGTGGGATTCATTGTTCCTTACAAGTGAAGACCAGGGCACCAGGGTTAATAGCTGCAATGCAAATGAATTCTGGGCTGCTCCAGCAGGAGTGATGCTGCTGCTTCTCATGCTTCACATGCCCTCAGACTGCCTGTTCCTGTTCTAATGTGTGATGTCTCTTGAGATAGCAATGACTTCTTAGCTCATTTCTTCTCATGGCAGTATGGCATAGTACCTTAGTAGCAAAGCATTACCTTTCCTAGTGTTCAGATAATTTCTGGTTATATTTCTCCTGTCCCTTCACTTGTGAGATTCGTCTGTCTCTTTCCTAGGGCAACTCTTGTGATGTCAGGTATAAATATCTTGTTTCTGAGATTCTTCTAGCAAAAGCACTTTAGAAAGTTAAGTCGGTACTTTCGTCCTTTAGTACTTCAACCTTTGAAATTCTTGTTCAACTGTCCAGGTTCCCTGATGAGCTGTTTCTCAAGCAAGCTGTGTAAGTTCTCAGCTGTTTTGATCTTCTCAGGCCTTTAGGGGGGACATGGGATGAAGAACAGCATCACAGATGCAACGAAAGCATGATCAGTAGTGTAGCTCGGCTGAAATCATACTGGCTTCCAATAATTTGCTTGGACCTTTCTGCATTGTTCAAGGCCAGGTTGGATGGAGTCTTGGGTGACATAGTTTGGTATAAGGTGTCCCTGCCCATGGCAGGGGTTGGAACTGGATGATCTTAAGATCCTTTCCAACACAAACTATTCTATGATTCTATGATTAATACTTTTGACTCATTTCACATCTCCTCTAGCATTCCCCTTCCTGGATGACACACGGTTTGCTTTCTCAAAAGTAGGGTTGATACTGGTTTTCTGCCCTGGTTCTGATCACTTTGCCTTATTTGTGTCCTGACTTCTGCTCAACTCCTAAATTAGCTTTGTCTGTGAATTTCATTACAGTGCTGTTCACTTCCTTTTATAGCTCTCATGAAAGATGAAAACGGCTTCAAACCTTTGATGTTTATGCATCAGCCAACAGTCAGTTTGAAAACCGTTTTCTTATTTTACATGAATCTTGTATGTAAGCCAAGTAGCTTGGCAAAGGGGGAATAGTATTATCTTCATTCCTGCCTTGGAAGGTAAAACTGCTATTTTTTCCTCCCCCACAAAGATGATGATCTGCCTGTGAAGCCAAAGAAGGAATGGATTCACATGGACAATGTGGAATTTGAGAAGCTGGAATGGATGAAAGATTTGCCCTTGCCTAAGCAGAGGAAAACCAAAAAGGTTTGAAAGCAGAAACTTGTTTTTCATGTTTGTGTCTGGGTCATGCTTCTCAGCAGTTACAGTTTTGAAGGCATCAGAAGCCAGTTGTGTGGTTAATATCTAAGATTTCATTGGGCTGGGAGATTTCCCATCTTTTTCCACAGGGTGGGATGATAGGTGGACAGTTCAGGCTGTCGTGCTCAAGAGAGCTGGGAAATGAAAGTCTGTCAGCTGTAATCTGAAACAGGTCTGAAAGCTAAGAAAGAGGGGAATACTTCTTAAGAATTTGAGGTCTGAGCTGAGGAGTTTTTGAACTCTTCCCTTCCAGCAGCTGATACAAGAAGTAGTGTTTGAAGTGGTGAATGGAGTGGAAGGCAATAGAAACAATCTTTTTCTCCTTCCACCCTTTTGTTGTAGGGAATGCAAGCTCGGTTCAGTTTAAAAGGAGAATTGATTCCTGCAGATGCTGATTTACCAACACATCTAGGCCTGCATCACCATGGAGAAGAGGCAGAGGTGGGTGTAATGTAGTAGAAAGGGTACACGCATTTGTTTCCTGTGTTTGATTTGGCAGATTCCTTTTGTGCAAAGGCCTTTTAGTAACAAAAACCTTAAGAAAGTGCAGACAGGTGATTTTCTTTTGAAACAAGCTCCTGAAGAGAAGCTGGTCTGTATACATTAACTGCCTCACTTGCAGAAAGCTCCATTAATGCTTTTTCCCTTTAGTGCCATTGAGGATTTGTGGTGTTGGAAAAAGGTGCACATACATCTTAAGAAGTTCAGTTTTCTCCTGTCATATCAACAATTAGAAACTCTTTTGCAATTGCCACAAAGCAGCAAACAGTAGTGCATTGCAGTTTATCTCCCATTATGCAGTCTTTGCAGTTAATCTTAGTTGAAGGGGCTGTTTATACCTATAGCTGAGTTGTTTTGTTGTTTTGTTTTGGTGTCCCCCCCATTTAGAGGGCTGGTTATTCTCTCCAAGAGCTCTTTCATTTGTCTCGCAGCCAAGTTATTCAACAGAGGACACTGGCTCTGCAGGTCTTGGGTCGCATTGTTCAAAAGGTAAGTCAGTTCCTGTGGAATTCCTTCCCATAACTCAGGTTTCTGGTGGATCAGGACCAGAGTTCTCTGGTACAAGTTGTTTGCTTTGTATTATTCAATGGAAGTGAGAAAAATCAGCAGCAGGGCATTCTTTTATCACTGGGATTGTCCTTACTGTTAGGAAAAATTAAGTGTTGGGAGATACCAAACTGAGTTTCAGGTTTCTCTGAAGGGAGATGCTTCCAAGTGTTGTTCAGCAGCAGTGTTGCAGCTTCAGTTCTCTTGTTGATTTGGACACAAGTTTAAGTTTTGTTTTGGGTGTTATTTTTGTGACAAACCTATATCCTTGGCAGTGATCCTTTGACTCCTGTTGCCTGAGCCAGCTTCATAGCATGCTTTTTCTGTATGAACCAACCTACTCAGAGTGATGTGCCAATAGCATAAAGCAGGATGAATATTTACTTCTGTGCACATTTCTGCCTAACTCTTAGGGGAAGTGCTAACCTGCCCTCTAATAGCAGTGGAGACAGAGAAGAAACAGGGTGGTTTTGAAAAGAATGATGGGCAGAAGAGGCCGAAGTCAGGAGATGCTTCCAGGCTTTAGAAAGAAAGGTTTTTGCATTAAGAAACTGGTGTTACATGCTTCTGTGGAATGCAAGGAGGAGAAAATAAGGGAAAAAAACCTGACGCTCAGTTTACCTGTTTTACAGTAGAAATGGGAAGAGGCAAACATATAGAATGAGACAGCTTTAAGACTGACTGTGTGATGTGTATTTCAGGCCAGGGCTGGAGAGTTTGTTTCCTCCTTGAAGGGCAGCATTCTGTGTCTGCTGCTTGATGCTGGGTTTCTCTTCTTGCTGCGCTTCTCGCTGGATGATACAGTGGATAATGTCATGGCAGCAGCTGTTGGTGCTCTCCGGGCTCTGCTGGTGTCACTTGATGATGAGGTGAGACAATTACTGACTGTCTGGGTTTGATTTCATGCTGAACTGTTTACAGGAATCAGCATGAGAAGACATGGTAAGTGGCTTAAACAAAGGCTTTCTGGATGGGTTAGCTTATAGTCAATAGAATTGCTGTGTGTTGGGACAGACAAGGCAGTGTGTTACCTCAGTTTGAGAGATTCTCAGGATGTCTTTTTGCCCTGTTTGAATTAGCTCTGCTCCATGGTAAATCCAGTACAGGTTGGTGAGGTTCTGTTCCTTTTTACATCTTTACAATCTAGATCAGGCTACTATTAATGTATGTGTACAATTTATTTTTTTAATATGGTCTCTTTTGTTGGCTTCTTGTTTTGTAGCTTTTCTGCTTCTGAACAGATTAAATATTCTCCCTGCCTCCCCTTAAGCCTCAGAATGATACTGTCTTTGTTTTCTCTCATTTGTCCATTTTCTGCTGTCCTTATGTACTTTTCTTATACTAATAAATACTTAATTTTGCCTTCTTATGTGTGTATTTTCTTCTTGATGTTTTTTTTACCTGTTAAAAGATTGAAACTTCTTTTAGATGTTCAGAGATACTAGAGAGCCCTGAACAGCAAGATTATAGATGTCTTCCTGGTTGGGCAGAAGCAGTCTGTTACAGACAAAGTATGCTCTAGGCTGTGTTTCAAGTTCCTTTCATGAGAACTGCTATTATGTCTGACTGCAAAGAGACTGGTGATAGAGTGGGTAGATCTCAAGAAGCCCTTTACAACTTCTCCTGGGCCTTTAGAGCTATCCCTAATGGGGAGGCAATTAAAACCAAGGACTAGGTGGCTGTCTCCATGACTTGCTCCTTTTCTAAGCTATGAGTAATGGTGTTCTGCTTCTAGTAGAAGTCCTGCCCACCCATTGTAAGTGGTATGAATGCTATGAATCAGCTTCTTGATGTGCTTTTCTTTTTTCTGATATTATTCTGGTTTATAACTGTCTGTAGTGCCCTGATTCTCAGATCAGAGCTTGTGGTGTGATGTCTTGTATAAGCAGGGATTGCTGACTCTCTTGATGCCAAAAGCAACACTGTGAGTGCTGTGTCTGTATATTTTCTCATTCGGGAAGTCTTTCCTTCTTTGTGCTGTCTTTGTTTCTGCTTTGTGTCTTTGTGCTGCTGGGTTTCAAAAGGTCTCTGAGGAAGGGACAGGGCTGGAGGTCTCGCCTTTTGCTCCAGGATTTGTAAAACAAACACGATTTATCCCCACTATAAGCACAGAAGGTGAACACACGTAAAAGTGATGCTGCCTGAAGGTATTGTTTGCTCATAAAAGGCTATGGGGAGGAAGCACCTTTCTCTCTGTTTACTTTGAAGACCCAGGTACTCTGTCTTGTGATTTTTCTCCTTTTTGTGGAAGGAAGGCTACAGTCCCAAACTCTGTATTCCAGATGGACCCATAGTTTCATCCCCTGAAGTCAGGCCTCTTCTGACCATGTCATTCACTCACCTACCAACTTGGTTTTATATTGCCTTTTTATTACTTGTTTTTAATGCTCGATAGTACCTTCTGCTTCCTTGGCACTTGCATTTGGAATGTTTCAAACCAGCTCAGGGTTTATTTGAAGGCTATCATGTATTTTCGGACTAATCAGTAGTTACTTCTAATTTCCTGTTCAGGAAGTGGAAATCTAAGGCAGCTATTAGTGGTGCAAACATTCAGTTTGACCATCCTTTATGTTTTAAAACACTTTGAGGGAAGTAGGTCTGTTATGGGAGCAATCTCTGAAGAGTTGAAAGCTCACATATTGCAGCATGGCCCCAGATCTTGAGAGTATCTGACACTGTCATTAGCTGTGAGCAAAGAAGGGATTTTTGTTTAATCTGCTGAAGCTGAAGGGCGTTCAGACAAACATGAACAAATACACCAGGCACTCTTTTATTCTAACATAGCAATTTTTCCATCACCATTCTGTGTTATTTGTAACCTCAGTTCCACACAGGTCCAGGAATGGGAATAGAGCCAATAAATGCCAAATTCCAATTTAACTTCTAGAGCCTTGGTGGTTGGTTTGTTTATTTGTATCTTAAACATTTTCCAGTTAAGCTGCATTTCTGCTAACCTCTGTAGTGAGTTTAATTCACCTCGCAGTAATTGCTTTGTGTGGTTTCTCAAGTGTGTGTGGGTCATAGGTTAAAATCACTTCTGTGGAAATGCATTGCTTTCTGCTTGTACCTGTTCACAGTTGCCTTTATGGTGTTACTGTTTTCCTGGGGTTAAGTGGGAATCAGCAAAGCATTCCATAATCGAAGGCATCCTTGAATTTTTTATGTCTTCCATGACTTCCTTGTGAGAATTTCAGTTTGTGTCTTTACTCTTCTTACAGAAATATCTTGATTGGACTTTCTCATGGTACCAAGGAATGGCTGCATTCCCCTTTGTCCCCAACAATGAGGAGGAAGAGGAGGAGGAGGAAGATGAAGAATTAAATGGAGCAGAGAAGTCTCGAGATAAAAAGTTAAAAGATGAAAACAAGCCAGATCCAGATGTGGCCCGATACGATGTTGTAAAGGTAAGCATAGAGCTAGAGCTGAAATCCTTTTAGGAAAATAGGATCTGTGTATTGTTGAACCGTCTGCCCTCCTGTTTATGTTATTACTAACATTCTGAACAAGAATTAGAACTCTTCCCTGGCTGTTGGATGTTTTGCTTCTGTCATATATTACCAGGAGGCTAATCTTATTGATCTCTAAAAATGTTGAGACTTGACATGTGTGATTGTAGTATCATTAAGTATCTCTGCCTTCCTCTAGGGAAACTGGCAACAAGCATACTGGTGACCTTCCAAGACTTGCTGGAAGATTGCATGCAGACATGATTTTCAAGCTCACCTACTTGAGTTAAAAGTGGTGTCTGTATTATTAAAGTGTCTGTATGAACTTTTGTGGATTTGAAAATGATCATCACAGCTAGATAGTTCAGAGCTAGTCAGATTTGTGCAATGACATTCATTTTATATTTGACATAAGCTGGCTACTTAGCATTTCTCCAGTTTTATTCTTCATATTTGCATTTTTAAAGTAGTTGCATCATTTGGAAGGAATTACTCACATATTTAAGCCTAATCCCACATTCCTAACAGGAGTTTTAAAAATATCAGTCTTTGTTATCTTATATTCAGCGTTGGTGGAGCTAGTGCAACTCTCTTCCCCGCTGCAATCATTAAAACCTTCATTTAGTCACTTGTCACTAAGTCATCACTTAATCCAAGTCCTTGAGAGCCTGTGTTCCAGTGGCACTTTCATATAGGGTACTTGGGCATAGGGTCTTGTTTAGAGGTTTCATGATTTCAGTTGTATTCTACTGGTTGACACTGTTTAAAAAGCTTAACAAGAGTTGTAGACAAGACATGAGATCAGTTTGTGATTCTGGAAACAGTTGCGTGGTTCAGCGTACTGGATTTTAACTTGTTCCAAGTGGTGTGATCTCAGGAGATTTTGGGACAAAATTCTCCACTCTTCTAGTTGTTGTGAAATTCCATATCACACCTGGTTACTGGCTGTTGTAACCGAATTACTCCACACTGTTGGAGTACTTAAACTAGATCTGAACTCAGTCAGGCCTAGAACTATAATGTTGCTTGGCTGCAGCTATTTAGAAGTGTCAGTACTATGAACTCGGGTGTTATGGAGTTGCCTTTTCTCAGAACTAGGAGTGTGTGATGCTGTCGCTTAAACTGAAGGCTTGTTTCCCAGCATCGCCACTGATCACGGTCTTCTTCTCTGTGAAATGTAACATAAAAATCACATCCTCTCTCTGCATCTCTTTTCCTGCTGCAAACCAGGAATTTGGGTCTGTTCTTTGCTTCTGTCAGCTTTCTCTGACATGACAGATACTATCAGGCAGAGTGCTGGAGGTGGTGTCTACCCAAAATGATTCAAGGAGCATGTGAACCCTTTTCATCTACATTAGATTTTAGTAGTCTTTTATAGGGAAGGTTATCTTCTTGTTTCCTATTACTTCTGCTTTCCAGAGTATGAAAATATAAGTATCCAAATCCCACTAGTGGCTGGATTCAGAACAGAAGTTCAGTTAGTCTCGCTCATTTGCTTATGTACTAGCAAATCCACAGAAACTTATTTCTTTGACTCCCCACTGGTAATTTTAAAACTGTCACCCTGCAGGAGATGTAATTGAATCTCCTTTTGTCTTCCAGCAACTGCAGTTCAGAGAGCATTGTAAAGAGCATAATGGGTTTTTTCATTCCTCCTCTTTCTCCCCCCAGGGACTTTTGAAGACACGGATTCAGCACCGGCTGAGATACATCCTGGAGGTGGTACGACCTGTTCCAACAGTAGTCCTAGATATACTGCACATCCTCACCCACATAGCAAGGCACTCTTCTGAAGCATGCAGCCAGGTAAATCTCCCACTGTACAGGAGCTGGGGAGTGATAGAGAAAGGTGTGAATAAAGGAAGAAAGAAGCAGGTAAAGTTATGGCAAGGAGACCAAACAAACTTGTGTGTTTTGCATGTCTTCTATATGTCTGCATTTCTGCATACCTTTAGTTACTTGTGCTGCCTTAGTTATACTGTGCCTGCTGTTTCTTTTCAGCTGCTTGACTGTCCTCGGTTGATTGAGACCATTGTCAGGGAGTTTCTCCCTACTCAGTGGGATCCCCAAGTGGCAGAACCAGGGTGTCTGCTCACCAGCCTCCATGGAGTTGCCTGTGCCACTGCTATGAAATTCATCAGAGTGTTGGCATGTGGAGGCCGAAATGCAACAGCCAGGCTGGTGAGTGCTTCTCAAAAGAGCTTTTCTGATTGCAAAGGCCTTTGTTCCGTGTAAGTAAAGACAGAAGATTAACTGGAGGTGACTGAGCTGAAGTTGGAATAATCATAGTGAAGATGGTGCATGTGTGTTTTGAAGGAATTATTGACAGCATCCTAATAATGATGCTTCTGCTGTATACCAGTAGAAGAGCTGCCTCGAGCTTTTTGCTGTATGCAAAATCACATAGTGCAACCCAGTGATACTGACCAATAGCAGATGTTTAGAGCACATGGTGTGTGATGCTCTGTGTTCTCCCATGTTCTAGTGACAGGCAGGACTGTATAAACCAGAGACTAAATTGCTATCCTTGTGTTTTATGACCCTGGCTGGACTTTTCTGCCATTAATTTGTCCTAATAACTCTGAGGGCATTTATCAGTATTTCCAGATCCTCTTATCTACTTCTGGACAGGTTTTCCACTTCAGAGATAATTGCATTCACTCATATAGGTCATCGTACCGATGCTATAAATGCATAACATCTACCATGAGCAGCACCCATTACAGTGCAGTGAGCACTTCTTAGGGTTTTTGGTTCAGTATTGTTAACAGCATCTAATAAATTGCCATCCAGGAAATTGCTAACCTCAGCAGCAGAGCACCAGCCTGTGCTATAAAATACATAGAATAACATGCTGATAATGGGTAGTGGGATATTTAAAGGCTGTAAGTGGTGCTAGTAGCATAATAGATCTCTGAATTTTACTCTGTTTCAGGCTTTGTGTACTCCAGCTGTATCAAGGCATGCAAAAGTTGCTTACAAGGTTCCACTTGCTTTTACCCACAAGGTTTATTGCTTACAATAAACTATTTGGGCTTCAGTTCTGTTGCACTCTCATATGGCTTGTTACATGCATTTGAACACAGGAATGGAAGATAATAACAAACTAAATCAAAATCATCAATGCATGAATTTATTTCAGCTAACAACAAAATTCTTCCCTCTTCCTCCACTGGAAGTAAATTTGACTTTGCCCTCTGTTCTGTGGGAGTGGTGTCAGAATTCATCGTTTGATTCATCAGCTCCTTTTGCTTTCTTGCTGGTGTGCCATGATTTCCCTACAGGATGTCTCAAGCATTTGAATTTGTAATTATCTATAATATGTCCTTGTGCTGTGAAAAAGACATTGTTACCTCATTTGTTTAGACAGATCACACACAAGCTCTTTTTTATGTGGGGGAGAGGAAGAGAGAAGCTCCTTTTTTTTTTTTTCTTTATGGGTACACAAAAATACCCAGTTGTTGGGGAGAATAAAAATTATTTCTAGAGAACTGTAAATGAGTCATGGCCATGCTTAATTCAACACCAAAATAGCCTCAGAACATTTCCAAGGCATCAAAATGCTATCATCCTATAAAAGTAATAGTCAGGAGGCACCCTTTTTGTGAAATAAGTTAGAATCATAGAAAGATTTAAGTTGTAGGACCTCTGAAAGCCATTTAGTTTGACCTCCCAAAACCAAAAGCAGCATCAATTCAGTACATTTGTATACAGTGTTTTTCATTAGATGTATCTTTACATGTAATCTTGACTGATAGAGTACTAGTTATGGCTACTTAAAGAAGGATAAACATGTATTTTCTTAAAATCAGTTAAATGCTGCAGAGAGCATCCAAACCAAGAGCGTGTGGGGTGGAGAAACCTCTGTCAAAAATGATTTATGTGTAGTTGATTTGTGTCACAAATGGATTAGGTAACACCTACGTGTCCCTTCCAGGAATACTTCTCTCATAAGAGCCTTTGACCATTTATTGATCCTTTGAAGTGTGCTCCTTGAGATTACATAAGATAAAGACAGATTTGAACAGGGCAAGAGGAGTTGAGAATGAGCTGAACTGAAATGTGCAGCTCTTCTGGTGTGTCACGGTAATGTGATGATGCATGCAGCTGATACCTCTTATCCCTTTGTCTTTTTCTGTTGTTTATTCTTTTCTCTCTGGTTTGGTTTCCAGCTTAACAAATTTGAAATGAAAAGTCGGTTGAGTCGCTTTATAGCTGAGGACCCAGTGGATCTGCTGCTGCCAAGGGAAGAAGCCATCAGGCTAAGCACTGAGGCCTTCCGGCTGTGGGCTGTGGCTGCTGCCTATGGTCAAGCCTGTGATCTCTACAGGTACAGTCTAAAGCTGGAGAAATGAGGGTGGGAGGCACAACAGCGAAAACAGACACCATGTTCCAGAGAGGCCAATATAGGGATCTCCAGGCTTGGTTTCTGCCTCCCTTCAGGGAGTCTTACCTCCCTGAAATCTTATCTGTAGGCTCCTGCAGTAAAATTCCAAGTTCCTTATAGGTATTTGAGTTGAGTATTGTCTTTTCTGGTTGTTCTTTATCTCCTGTGTTTAAGGATTGGTATTTTGATGTTTCCCCTCTATATATGGAAGATCACCTCAGCTTTTTAGGGCTGCATCTTTTTTCCCCTTGAAGGCATGGATAATCTGTGTTTGTGTGACATTAGCACGCATAGTTTGCAGCACACTTAGGGCTGAATCTGATGATCTGAAGGCAGCCTGGGCAGCAGTCACCAGTGTGCATGCTAAGTGAGGCAGAGTGATGCAAACTGCATGCCACATCCACTTTCAGTTTGGTACAAGTTCTTGTGCATAACCATCAGGGTCTGTGCTGGGATAAGTCTGAACTATCTCAAGCATTGAATCTTACTCGTGTAATTGCACTGACTTGGAAGCACAGAGATGGCTGTGGAGTTGCTCTGAAGAGTAAAAGGGAGGCCAAGGGAATCAGAAGTGAGATTATTCCTACGCAACGTTGTGTTCTCCAGCCCAATCAGGTGAATTGGGTAATAAAGAGTAAAAACTGTATATAATTTCGTATTGTAAATAACATTGAGGAAAGACAAAGAGCAGAAGATTCCTTGAATTTGCATTAGCACCACTGATGATAACGCAAATCATTTGGCTGAGAATTTGAGAACTGGGGAATCAGGAATAAAATAAAAATAGCTTTTTCCATGAGATTATCTTCTTGGAGGCAGAATATTAGGGAGGTCCTATTCAAATGAAAGACAATATTCTTTTTTGTCATCTTTTTTCCCCTGGCTGTTTGTTGTTGTTGTTTTGTTGGTGATGGTGGTTCTCATAATCTCATTTTAGCAATCTCTGTGCAATGGGAGGGTGCAAAGAAGGTAGAGGCAGGTTCTTGCAGTGGTATGAAGTGGAAGTACAAGAAGCGATGGGCACAAATGGAAATACAGGAAATTTCACTTAGTAAAAAATATTTCCTATGCCTGTGAAGGTGATTAAACACTGGAGCAGGTTGCACAGGAAGATTGTGGACTCTCCATCCTTGAAGATACTCAGAATTCAACTGGACAAATGCTGGGCAGACTTGCTGTAGCTGACCTGTCTTGAGCAGGGAGTTGAACTATAGATGATCTCCAGAGACCCTTTCCAACCTCATCTATTCTGTGATTCATACTCTAGGGATCTCTACCCTGTGCTGGTGAGGATACTGCAGTCCCTACCTGAGCTGCTCAGCACTTGCCATGAGAAGAGCTATATGACTGAGTTGTCTGTCCAGCGAGCTACGGCAGTCGTTACTCTGCTCATACATGTGACACAAACAGCAGGCTACGCTGCAGAGCTGCAGGCCAAGCTGAGCAGGTAGGGCCCCTCTGTCACCAGTTGTGTGTCTGAGTAGTTGTTATCCTGTCTTCTCTCTCTTTGATTTGGAGACCTGGCTATCAACTTCTTTTTGTCTGCCTGGTAAGAGGCAGGAGTGAAAATCTGCCTCCAGCTGTGGGGCCCAAGCTCAGTGTTAGCCAAATGCTCTGCTGAAAGGAGCTCAGAAGCTCCTTTGATCTTCCCTTTGGGGGAAAAATATTAACCTCTCCAAGCTATGGAGGAAAGAACCTCTCTGCAGAGACCAAGATGGATCAGGATCAAAAGGTGGTTGGTTTTGATAGACATCAAAGCAGTAGCATTTGCTGAAGAAACAGGTACTTTTTCTGGTGAAAAGCCAACTAAAGCTGGATACTGAGGTAGCATGTACAGTAAAACTAGAGCATAGCTCGAAGACAGAGTAGTGCAGATGAAGACACTTTGACTTTCCTGAGTAGCCTCTGCATAGTTCTTGATGCCAAAATCGGTTAAGTTTGGTCTGTGGGAATGTGCAAAGAATTGTTTTTCCCTTAGTGGCTATTGTCAGGTATCAGCTTCTAGACTACGTGCCTTTGTAAATCTTGCTGTTAAAAATTACTGTTTAAAGAGACAGTTGTTTCTGAGACATATTTGTTATCCTGTATTATTCTCCAATTGTGTTTCAGTAATAGCTCAGAAGATAGTGAACAGGTTCCTCCTCCTCCCGTATCCTGGAATCAAGTGTCAGGCTTGCAGCCCTTCCTGGAGACCAGTCTGAAAAAATTCCTTCAGGAGATATCCCAGACAGAAACTCGGCAAACTCTCCAGCCTCTGACCACAACTTACGTGATCTACTTGGGAGTTTATTACAGTGCTTGTAGCCAGCAGGTAAGGCCTGAATATACAGGTTGTCTTTTATCTCACCAGCATCAGCTTGTGTATTACCTCTGAAAACCTGAACTTAACAGGTAAAGCTGAAAAACACAGACATTGAGGCATCTAGCTGAGGACTAGATTTTGTTTATCACAGCTCATATCTAGGCTGCAATGCATTTAGGGTCAGATAAGTCTACTGATCCTTCACATTAGCAGTGCCAAATATCACTGTCTTCCTTTCTTGTCCTTTCCTTCCTTTGGACTCAGAGTCTCAGTCAGGATAAGTGGTAGTACTGTGACTGTTCTCATTCATGGCAGAGATCCAAAGTATGAAGCAAATATGATCTGATTCAGTTTGGCAGTCCTTGCTCTTTATGGGCTAAATCAAGTTGCACATTTTTGCATTTGCTGTGATCTGTAGCTTACATGTGGACAGCTACAGTGCAATAATCTGATTGGAAGATTGAGTATAGAGGGTCATGCCATAGGAACTTTGGATAGGAAACAATAGAGATAATTTATTTGCTGCCCCATTGACATTGAAGGTCGACTCCTGTAACTCAGTTACAGCTCTAGTATGTGGCCATCTTTTAAAGTGAGTTTTCTGAAGGTGACACATCAGTGTGATGCTGTTGAAGAATAATGTCTTATACTTCAGCTACTGTAAAGATTCATGTTCTAAAGATAAATGCAATTTTCCTCTTTACTGCCCAACTGATGTGCCCGAGGTGTGACCTGGGAGAGCTGTCTTCGTGGTGGGGGGTTAATTTAGTGGCTGTAGTTATGTTTCTGCAGCTCCTCTGAAACTTGCCCAGAGCAACTGAGTTTGTTAGATGTGGCTGGGGTGGAAACCACCAGTATCTTTCCAAGATGACTTTAGTGTCCCAGAGGTTGGTCGTACCCTTCACCTGCTGTCATTATGTCCTGAGCATTAGAGAACCAGGATAACCAAGAGGTTGATATTCCTTTTTAACCTTTATGACATATTTTTTATTTCCATTTAAAAAGAAGTTCCATCACCTACCAGTGATTAGCTCCTCTGATTAACAAAATCAAACTAAAATTGCCCAACTTCCAGAGTAACCAGACTACTGGGACTTTCTTGGAATGTTTTTGTTAGCTGCTTAGAACTAAGGTTAACACCTTCATGTAGATCAGACTGATTTGTAGAGGGGAATTTCATCTGGGGAAAACTAGATTTTATGTTATGGAACTGAGTATTTGTATATCCTAAAGCAGCATTCTAATAAAGGGAAAGAACATTAATATTTGCCAGCATGTTCCTTCAACCTGCGATATTGCTTAGTAGGGTTGGAAGAATTCAGGTGGTTCTCTAAAAGCCACAGATCCTCCTCTGCAATGTTCATCCACAGTCACGCTTGATGGGTAGGTCAGTCACACCTCATACAGCTTTTAATTTTGTTTTTTTTTGGGGGGACCCTCATAGTGCCACACTGCTTTCTCAAGGTAGTTCTGATCACCTTTGTGTCATCTTCATGTTAAATGGAAAGATTAGCACTTAGATAATATGGAGAGGGAGGGGTAGCCATTTAGGGCAAGTTTTCCTTTAGGGAATCTTGATCCCAAAATCAAGATCCTTGCTTCTACCCAGTTAAGAAATCTCTGTGATACTTGAGTGTGAGAGCACCTTGGTGTTCTAGTTTTCAGCTTCCACACTACCACCTGTGAGGCCAGCTCCAGCCTAGAGCAGTAACACTATGTAGATTTTCTGGTCTGGCAAAAAGGCAATGAACATACAGAAAGCAATTAAGTCAGCCTGCAATGCCTTCATTCACCATCTTTTCCTGTCTTTTTCCATGTCTTTTGCAGCCATCAGTCAGTCCAGTTGACTGCTTGGAGGAACTGGAACGTTTGACATCTGAGGTACTGCAGCCCCTTCTCAGCCAGCCACCCATAGAGAGCATGTGGGACTTGCTCAGGTAAAGCCATTTCACTGCTGTTCCCAGAAGCTAAGGGAGCTTCACTTCTATACTGCACTGTGTGCCAGTTTTCCCCCTCCCATTCCTTTCCCCATATATACGTGCTCTGTGTGTGTGAATTAGAGTGCATTCAGGCTCTGTCTATACCCTGCTTTGTTCTCGCTCTCCTCACAGCAAAAAACATGATATCCACAGAGGTTCTCTAGTTCCTCCTTTCTTACTGGTGCTGCTGCTGGGTCTTCATCTCTGCCTCTTCATGTAGTTGTAGTTTTCATATTAATTTAAGATTGATTTTAGTCACTCTTGGCTTTGATTCTTTGGTTTCACTGTTTTTTAAAAACAAGTGACATCAGTTTTAGTCCCTCTTACAGAGTGTGTGTACAGGTACCATTCATGTGCTCTGTATGATGCAGTGTGCAGGACATATTTTAATTAGACTCTCATCTTTAAGCTCCTGCAGAGCTTGAAAGCCTCTGCAGGAAAGTGAAAGGCCAGATACCAAATTGTTCTTTCAGACATTTGGATAACATAACCTTTGTCTGTGGCTCTTGGAACTGTTACAAGCAGTACAGAGATTCTGTCTTTCTACTGTAGAGGGAGCCTCCCTACTAGCCTGTGATCAATCCTCTGGAGGGAGGGAATCTAAAAGGCCCAGCCTGTAGTCAGGGAGGCATTTGGCTGCTTCTGAGAACATCTCATATAAGGGGTACTTGAAATCTTTGGTTTTAAGTGGTATTTGAGTGGTCACCAAACAGTTTGGCCCATGATCTTTCATGACCAAGAACTGAGGTCTGAAGCTCTTAGCACCAAGTACAGTTCCAACACAGGGGTGCTCATTAGACCCTTTCCTGCCTGTTCTTGAGGTCTGAAAGCAATGGGTTTGGTCAGGCTGTAGAAGCCTATCAGCGAGAATTCTCCTATGCTGCTCTTAACACTGGCTGGTAGAAGTGAAGAGTCAGCTAATCTCTGCCCTAATATTTTTGATAATCTTGTCTAAATGTTCTGGGAAGATTATGGCCAGGAATTCAGGGTGCTCTGTGTACCCCAGATGTGTTCACGCACTCCTATGTGGTAATGCCAGTGGAAGGAAGAGCAATGCATGTAAAGAATTAGTTCTCTGTCATAGAGTAATGATACAGATCTTTGGCAGTATTTGCCCTGCTGTCCCATTACAATTCAGCAGCATGCTTATGGTCACCCTTCCTTGTAGTGGTCTTGCCTGTACAGACATGGTATATTTGAAGTGCACCCACAAGTATTGCTGGTGTGAAATATTCTAGTTCTGCCCACACCAAGAGCACAGTCATGTTCATGTACGTTAAAGCCAGGTTTTGCCTGAATAGAGCTTAAAAATACCCATTTCATGAGTATGTAAGGGGCAGCATCTTTGCAATGCCAATTTTAGATATAAGCTGGCATTTTGGCTTTGCCTGCCAGGTTATTATTGAAATGTCTTGAGTGGGTGGCAGCTCTATTAGCCTGGTTTCCGTATATGTGGGGAAATGTGTATTTTATTTTTTTTTTAATCAAATGTGTATTTTTTTTAATCAAATGCCCAATGGTTTCAAATGTTTGACATCAGAGATGCATCACTGTATCAGTATTTCTGCATGTAATGAACAGTTTAGCTAAAGATTAGAATTCATGGCAGCTCACTGGCAATGGGTTGTATGATGATGGTGCTTACTTCATCAACCGTGGTACTAGGTTTGTTCTTGAATGGTCTTCAGAGCTTTCATTTTACTGCAATGTGTGGCACATTTCAGGTAGTAACATTCCAGCAAGATAAGTTTTCAGCAGTGTAAGTGCTTTTGACCTGACCCCTCTCTCTTTTATCTGTTTGCACAGGCCATGTTCTGCATTGTGCAACCCTCTGTCCTGTTCCCCAGCACCAGAATCTGTCTTCAGCATTGCATCTCTGAGTTGCACTGGAGGCAAACCTCCTTTGAGCCTAGTTGGCTCCAAGTCACCTTTTCCCTTCCTCACTGCCCTCCTGTTTCTCATCAACAGCATCACTGACATTCACAAGGGCCTGACCAGCAAGGTGAGAATAAACTTTTACTGTAACGTCTTAGTGAATGATTGTATGTTTGAGGAGGTTAGTATTTATATCTTCTTAGGCTTAAGAGTGATCTTAGTAGGAGTATTAAAAAGGATTGTTGTGTATTTTTGTTCTAAGAAACAAAGGATGAGGATCTGAAGAATATCTTGTCTTTGAACTCTAGCATCCAGTTGATGCTGGGAAGCTGGAATTATAGAGCAGGAGATGACTGATGATCAAACTTAAAGGATGGATGTATAAAGAATGTTGAGAAAGGTTCAATTGTTTGGCTGAGCAAAATAACTGAGTGTCAGAGGGTGAAAGGGATGGTTGAAGCGTATATGACAAAGAAGAATAGGATAAAAATGAAGAAAAAAGAGAATGAGTGCTACAGTGACTGAAGAGGTTTCTTCCCTCTTCTGATTGTCCTGAATTTTTAGAATGAGAGTCATGACAGACTACAAACTCTGAAGAGGAAATGGCAGAGCCCTTGAGAGATGGAGTACCTAGCATAAGCTTTCTAAAAGCCTTCTTCCTCTGATGTTGACCAGTTACTGATAGGAGTATCCTACACCTTGGTCAGAGCAATCCCAGGCACAGCTACAGGTTGGGCAGAGAAGAGATTCAGAGCAGCCCTGCGGAGAAGGACTTGGG